>WAAB01006067.1:0-30724 GCA_013389865.1 Piaya cayana
ATTCTGTGATTCTGTGATATACTATATTTCAGTGGGTTTCCTTTTCTCTGGTGCTGCCAGTGAGGACCACTGAATAAAGGCTGGTTCCATCCTTATTGTACCCTCCCCTCATATAAATATATACATTGATAAGATCATGCTGACCCTTCTCATCTCAAAGCTAAGTAGAAGGCCTTCAGAAGAGAAGGCTCAGAGTGATTTTATCAATCTGATTAGCTATAATCTCTCTCAGCCTTTCCTCACAGGAAAGATGCTTCAGTCCCCTCATCATGGTATGTCCCCTCCATCTGGGTACTTCAGTCCCTTGTGTGACAGTTAAATGATGTAAGAGAATGATTTCCAGGGATTCCATGGTAATAATTTATAGCTCTCTAATCTCACAGTCCCAGGATGCTTATAATATAGGAATACAAAACTTTGAATTCATAATAATCTCTGGCTCACTTGAATGTTCTCTTTGCCAGCCACATGGCATCTCAGAGAATCAGGCCCAAAGGAGCTGTGAGATTCAAGAGTTCCCACATCTTTCTACATGCTTGGGTGGTTTTCCCACATTTTTTTTTCACATCCTCCTTAGTTCTAATGACACCCTCATTTCATGGAGAGGTGAGATGTTTTTGTCAGATTCTTGTCTTTCCCTGCAGTATTCTGTATGCTTACCTGGAGAAGTGGTGGAGTCACCATCCCTGGAGGTATTTAACAGACATGTAGAGATGGTGCCTAGGGACATGGTTTAGTGGTGTAGTTGGCAGTTTTAGGTTTACAGTTGGACTTGATGATCTTTAAGGTCTTTTCCAACCTAAATGATTCTACAATTCTGTTATCATCTTAGTGGCTTTCACTGAACTCTTTCCAGTATGGCCATGCTTTTCATGTACTGGAGACACCAGAACTGGGCACAGGACTCCAGGTATGTAGAAGAGACTCCTTTGGTCTGCTGGCAACATTCCTCCTAATGTAACCCATGATGCCATTAGCCTCTAATGGTGTGCTGGCACATTGCTATCTAATGTTCAGCTTGATGTCCACCTGGGCAATATGGGAAAGGACATGTCTGAGGAGAAGAAAAAAAGTACATGTATTAGCCAAAAATGAGTGCTGTGGAGTGTGTAGTACTTGATAGCACTGTGTGATGGATATGATGTCTGTAAACATATTCTGACTAAACTGGAGATGTTGATTCAGTATTAAGTGGAAAAGTTACATGAATAGATGAATTTCTGACCACTGAGGGAAAATGTCTTGCGTACTCAGTACTCTGGTAAGAAGGAAGACTGAAGGAAACTAATTGAAGTATCTTGCTAACTGAACTTTTGCAGGCACTATACTTAAGTGGCAGTCTGCTGCAGCATAAATTTTTAAAAGCAGCTGAGTTCTGCTTTTCAGGAGACACTACTGACAGGTAGTTGCTTTTAGCTACAAACACAGAAAAAAACCCGCATGCTTAAACAGTCAGTGAGCCATGTACGGTGCCTATTTCTTGGATCCTTGCTATCCAATCCTACTTATTGATCCCATAGTGTATGGTATCCAAGCTTTCCTCTGTCATGGGAACTGCCCTGCTCTAACATATGCAAGATACCCAAGATGTAATGATGATCTGGATTGCATTTTATTTTCAGGATAATACAATAAATAAACTCAGAACTTGGGTAGGCAAAACATATTCTAAGTTTATTTAGCCACTTCCATCTGGAGTGATTTCGAAGATTTCATACTTTAATGTCTTTATTCTAGTACGACCAATGAGGTGTCTAGTATTTTATGAGTTTTAATATCCCATTTTTGTAGTATACTCATGCCTCTTTCTTATGACATACCCACTCCTAGCATAGCATGTGAGCAGATTTCTATCTGACCAAGTTGCTTAGTACTGAAGAAAAAATTTTTAAAATACCAAGTTGCAGAAAAAAAAACCACGCTTGTCCAGATTCTAGTATTTAATGTGGGTACGTTTCATCCCATGATGTGGGACTCTGCAGTGCCTGAAGTATCTGTGTGAAACATTTCTTGCTACCAGTGAGATTCCCATTGTAGACTAAGCTCTTGCTTTGCAAAGCTGTGTTAAAATAACAAATGAAAAGAAGTGTATTAGTAATGTTTAAATCTGCCCTGACCGTAAGCAATAAAGATGTACAAGGATCATACTACATGTCCTTGAAAACTGGATGTAACCCCAGGCATCTGTCTAACTTAAGATCTTTTATACTATAAGAGAGCTGAGCTAATAGGAATCCAAAAAAATTGTCTCTGAACAGGCAAGAAAATGCAGGAGCAGAAAGTTATTGGATTGTCAGTGTTGGGTTTTTTTACCATACCCTGTAAAGAAATCGTGAGTGTTGCCTCAATAGCATCAGTTCTAAGTTCTCTTTCTCTTTGCCAAAGAAATCCAGAAGCAAAGCTTTTATTTCAGTATAGGCTACTAAACCACTATCATCTTATGTCAAATATATGTTCCAGATATATTCTGATACCTTCTAGGAATTATTTGAGGCTGGAGAAAGAGTTTACATTAATAGATACTTACTACCACTTGTAAAAAGGGACATTTATATTGTAGTTCTTGCTATATGTGTATTTATCACAGGATAAAAAGTAGATCATGGTAAAGCAAAGGTATCCAACCTACTGTTAATCACAGAGATATATGTGGGGTAGGATTCAGTGAAATGGTGGAAACAACCCCATTCAGTATTTGTCTTTTTCATTGTGGCAATTAAAACTTATGTTTCAAGCTAACAGTGGGCTAGGAATTACAGTGCAGTTCAGACTGCTGGAAATGCAAAAATTTTTGCCTTTGCTAAGGATGAACAGAAGTGTCATAAGTGGTTCCTAGGAACTAAGAAATTACTTTTGCAGTTAGAAGAGTCTTTTGTAGTCATTGGATCAGGAATCCACTACAAAGCATAAACTGATAATGAAGATGCATCCTCTAGTCAGTCTAATGTGTGGTCCAAAGTCTTTCCTGGTGAAAATTCTGAGTGCAATTTTGGCAGACCAGTATTGACCAAGTCTGGCACTGGGGGTAAGATGGTCACTGCCTGGGAGAAGCATCTAGGCAGCCACAGAAACCAGTTGCTTTGAGGTACTGTGCTGAGTAGGAAGGGGAGCTGATGCTGAGCTGACCTTAGCTGAGAGGATGGCAGCAGTTTAGCTTCCCAGGAAAGACACAGCAGCAATGGGAGCAGAGCCACATCTTGTTTTGCCAAGTGGAACCAAGTTGCCTCAAGCACATCATGATAGCAACCTAATTGGATCAAAACTATAAATAAACTGGAACTGAGGAGGATATCCTCAGCTTGAGGGATGGATATGTTCTAATAATTGAAACGTGCTAATATTTCAACTTCAGATAATACAGGTGGTGATGCCACAGTTTGTGTTTACTAAATGTCTTCAACCTACTTTAAAGTTACCCCATCTTTTTATGGTCTTATTTCTTCAGTTTAATGAGTCTTACAGGTTCAAAAGTCAGACGCCTTTACAAGTCTGTCTCCTTTTTATGCAGTATAGGTGCTTAATGGTGTAGTGTATTTGCTGGCTTGCATCAACCCAAATAGCTGTCATATCCTTTAAGAGATGAAGGACTAAATGTCCGGGAAATACTGCCTAATAAACAAGTGACAATTACCTCTTAAATGTGAAGTTTTTTTTTTTTTTGTAACTGATCATCTTTGTTAACACAGTACTCTTCTTCTGCTGTGTAATAGAAACCCTCAAGCATCTAGCACTGCCCTGTGTGTGTCAGCCTCTGTATATTAGGTAGACATGAAAGTTTTGAATGCATCTGCACCACCATAGAAAGGCTGGAGGAAAAATCTAGTGGATTGCCTGCTATCCTTTGCACTTCAAAAGCATCAATAGTTGTTCTCCTAACAAAACATTAACTGTGTATAGCCAGAACTGTGCCTACTGTGTTCAGTGGAACTGTATAATTCATGAAATATAGTAGCAGAGCTATAATAACGCATATTGATTGTTATTAATATAAAACTTATTTCATTTTTATTTGACCACTCCCCTTTGTTCACCTGCATGTTTGTCAGTGACCCTAACTATGGCAAGGCTTAAAATCCAGATTTGTTTACAGGTTGTTTATTTTACAGTCTAATCAGTTGATTTGGTTGAGCATTAAACGGTCAGTTTCTGTCATCAAATATATGACAAGCTCCTGTGGGTACATCTGTGGGTGCATTGTCTAACTGGGTGGTATGTGTGTTTTGATGGCTGAATTTAGTACAGTTGCATAATGCTGGACCACTGTAAGCCTTATTTGAGTCCTGAGTTTAGATCCTATAATTGTTCATTGTTAAAGATAGGAATTACATTGACCGAAATGAAAGTTTTTCTGAAGTTTATTAACCTAGCTGAACCCGTCCGACTCTACCTGAAGTACGATAGTTGATAAAAGCTGGTGGAACACCTGCATCACAGTAATTTTCCCATAGAAATACACTGTGCAGTTTTTGTCTGCAGTCAAATACTGCTGGTGGAAAGGGTTACCTTGCCAGCAAAAGCAGAGCAAACCTGCAATATGTTATTTTGTAAGCCTGGCAACAATTAAAACCAAACTGGGGTGGAGAAGGAGTATTACATGATTGCATCAAATAAATATGAACTACCAAAATAGTTTTCACACCTTCCTCTTCCGAAATAAACAAGGACCCTAAAACAATATATCAGAGAAAATAATCAGAGCATCCTGCTTTATTAAAATGCAGGAAAATCATGGGGAATAGTGAAGGATGAATGTAAATATCCAGTGCAAATATCGAATTTGCAATTCTGAGTGTTTTGGTTATACACTGTAATGGAACAGACTGCACATTAAGTCTGATTTATTTTAAATTTTATAGAAGAGAAAAAGGAAAGAGATGGGAAAAGCGTTACATAAAACTAATGGAAAAAAATCAGCTGAACAGTACTAAATATAAATCTTTAAGAGCATTTTTCAATATGTCCTTTCTGTACTTAAAGAGAAGATAAAAAATAACTGAAAATTTAGTCATGAAGGGTGTAGACATGTTCTTCACGTTTATCTGATTCAGAAATGCTCTCTCCTAAACATTCTGTTCTTCCATGCAGGAGTACTAGACTGACCTAATAAGAATCTTCCGTGATCATTCATGAACCTTTGCTTCTGACTGAAACACAAGCTCTTATGCCCTAAGCTACTCCAGCCATGAATTTATTTGATATACAATGCGCTCACCAACAGTGTGTAAAAGAGAAACAACTAGAGCACAAGCTGCAGTCTTTTAGCATTTTGCTAAGTAAAACAGGCCACTGGTTTGCTATTTATTTTCATGTATGCAAGGTTAAAACCTGTGATGTGGGCAAGGGACGAGGCCAAGAAAGGGAGTTGGAAGGCTGTTGCTTAAGGAAGCCATAATAATTCAGCATACTTATTGACTTTCTTTTGCATGATATAGAGGAAATACTACATTTCTTTCATATGCTTCAAATAGTTAATTTTGTTTGCTGTCTAATCCAAATCCACCCTGTTCAGATTTAACTATATAGTCATACAGCCACTAGTAGGAGACCTGTGTCAGGATTGAAGGTTAAAGCTAACAAGGTCTGTATTTGTCACCTTAGAAAATATATACTGTTAAAATCTAGTATTTATTAACAGTACACCATAACCATTCTGCTTTAAGGAATGCTTTAATATGCAAGGAGGGGGATATGTTTGTAGTTAGGTATCCCGCTTTCCAGAGTAAAACTATTTCTGCCATACATAAACACTGCTCTTTTTACTGGTTTGGCCTTTCTGGCATTACATATCACCAGCATAGTTCTGGCATTATTATGGACTTCTAACCCAAGCCTGTATAGCTGTACTTGTGTGTGTGCCTGTTTCACATGACATATGTTGGAAGCTATTGATATTGAGGCAGCGTCTCTGACAGATGGTGTCCATTCTTTACAGACCTTCACATGTGATATAGTTGTAGCATATTTAAATACTTCTGGCCTAATAATTCCAGTACTGAAGAGGAAGAAGGTTGATAGGAAAGATGAGAGTACTGCTTGGAGACAAAAAAAATCCTTGGGCATTAAGGTTGATATGGAGCGGGCTTGCTGCTCAAGTCATACAGTTGACTCTACACTCATGCTGTTCCGCCATCCTCTGTGCCAGTCATTAGCTAAAGCTTTGTTTTCGATTACATATTCAGTGAAGCTTCTTAACCCACCATCAGTTGACGCAAAGCATGATCAGGGACCACTGACTAGAGGCGGTGCTCAGTCAGGTGTGGGCTGCATGTGTTGCCAATGTAGTGGTTGACAAGAGCAAGTTAGAAAACAGTAGAACGGATTCAATATGAGAAGTGTAAAACGAGGAGGTAGGTAGTGCAACATAACAAAAGCAAGTAAAGGCAAAACAAGACATACCCTTAAAATTACTGAGGTAAAGATGATGCACAATCTATTATTATAGGGAGAGGAATGAATGAAAATCAGGACAAGGGAGAAATGTTAATGCAAAATGTGTTAAAGAGAAAAGAAAAAGTTAATTTGAGGAGGTTACTCTATTAAAGTGTGTCAAACATCCCACTCCAGCTTCTCTAAGCTACAGAAACACATGACCAGTGGGGAGTCACCAAAGCTCTGGTGGTTTTCATCCTTCCTACTAGGTAAGTTGATCTTGGGTCAGATTCAGGTTTTGAAGCAATTCTTTCCCAGACTTGTTCTGGGAAAGCTAAAGATCACTCCAAGTAAGGATGCTTATTTGTTTTTTCTGTGTGTCTTAGAGTTCTTTTACAGTTCAGTTGTTCAGCATAAATAATAGTTTTCCTGTGCCATTAAATAATTCTGCTGCCTAGGAAAAGTACTTGCTCTGCTCCTTTCAAATGGTGTATTTGTCTCTGTTAAAATAATCAGTGCATTTTAAAAACAGAAAGAATTTTAAAAATCCAAGAAGCTATTTACAGTGTTGCTTAATGACTCGGTCAGACTGGGACCTTAATTCAGGAAAGCATCTTTGTTTTGAAAGGTGTTCAGGTAAAAGTCGTGCTGTTGTTGAAGCTCAAGTTTAAGAAGATGTGACTTGACACCAGCTCTTTCAAAGCAACCCACTGAGGTAAGGACGTGTAGTTTGCTGTGGAAACCACAGCCCTGCAGTTACCGTGGGGTGATGGACAGCAGAGCCTTGGAGGCAGTCCAGGAATTGTTCAGTTACACACAGACACTCAGACACAGACAAACACAAGCTTCTTCTGTAAAGTGAACTCCAGAAGATCCCTTGGATTCCCAGCTGATCCTGTGGCCAGTGCTGCATGTGGCATCCTTATATGTTCCCGTGGTACGTGATGTTGATGAAGGTAGAAGTAGCCTCTTTATATAGAGGGTTGTTGGCCTGGAAGAAGAGGAGGGAGGAATTAAAAAAAGCATCACCACTATGTGCTTGGCGTCAATGTTTGTTCTGCTTTACAGCTGGGGAAACTGAGGCACCATTTCCGCACTGAGTGGTGGATCCATGCTCAAGGCTTTGGCTGTGCAGTCTACTGGCTCCTCATAAAGTTTGATGGGGAGACCATGGGGAGGGACTATTCATAAAGGCTTGTAGTGATAGGATGAGGGGGAATGGGTACAGATGGGAGAGGGGCAGATTTAGGCTTGATATAAGGAAGAATTTCTTCATGAGAGTGGTGAGGCCCTGGAACAAGTTGCCCAGGGAAGTTGTGTCTGCCCCATCCCTGGAGGGGTTCAAGGCCAGGTTAGATGGGTCCCTGGGCAGCCTGATCCAGTGGGAGGTGTCCCTGCCCATAGCAGAGGGACTGGAGCTAGATCATCTTTAACGTCCTTTCCAAACCAAGCCATTCTATGGTACTGTGATTCTATGATTCTATGAATTTGAGTATGTGTACAAGTGTTATGCTGAATCAAAGCCTAAGATACAGGCTTTGAGAATGGTCTTTGACTTAATAGGAAGGATTTTTGCTTTAAAAAAATACCCTGCAAGCTATGTGTTCTGCCAAATATGAGACATAAAAGTAATCTGTATATGTGGTGTGTGTAATAGAAGCCCCCCTGGCATGTCTTCTGGATTTTCACTGGGGATGTAAACTTGTGTCAACGTGGAGACTCCAACCCCATGTTTGTGTGATGGTTTAGCTATGTCACACCAGAAGTCAGAGCTGGACAATAGTTTCAAAGAGCACAGAGTGGCTACAACACCAGTGTATTTCAGTGGGAAGAGAAGTCATTCAGCATTTTCCAAACCAGGATCTCCAGGGAAAAAAAAAAAAAAAAAAGAGACCCTCTAACTAATCTCCATTATTATTTAGTGTTTACATCACCATTACATAGTGCGTGAAGTTGACACTTGGATTTTATGAGCATCATAATGAGCAAAATTACTACTATTGTACCAGAGTAAAATTCAGTTTGCACTTTTGGCTGAAGCCTATGGCAGAGATAATTAAAGAGTAGTTCAAATGGCAGCCTCTAAGACTTTGAAAATATCTGTGAGGAAAGCTGTTCAGTTGTTCTTTACTACCATAACGTGTTAGAAGTGACATTACTAACAATGGACTCATCTTTCTCATCCAATCAACACGAGGCATTCACATTTTGCAAGCGATGATTGCACAGTTGTTGATACCACTTGTCACCTGGTATCAAAGTGGTATCAAAAGGTGAAGCCTTTGAGTATCTGTGTTTCTCAAGAAAAAAGCTCATGAAGATGTTGAGAATGAAGGAGGAGGATAGGCTAAGGGATGTTTTTTGACCATGTAGCTGACACACACAAAAAGAAGTAATTTTCACATAGTGTTTGCTGTAAACAAATTAAAGGGAAATTTGCAGTTACTGAAAAAGAGATCAGCAGTAAGAATAAAATCACTGACTTCTATTGGTCTTGATTGCATTTTGCTAATGATTGTTACTTAGATGTCTAAAATTATCCTTCTGGAGTGATTGTCACTTTATGTTTTTCTGTGTAAGATCGTTTCCTTGTCTTAGCCGTAGTTTTGTAGGCATTCACATAGCAAAATAAGATCTCTGATTAACTAAGGAAGTTAAGCATTTAAAATAGCCCCATGTTCAGAAATTTTGCATGTTCCTTTTCAAGTATCATAGTTTTGTTTTTAAAAAAAAAAGCTGGCTGGTGGCATCCTACATCTGTGTGCATGGTAGCAAAACTGTCTTTGCAAGCTGACCAGTTCAGCGCTTCCAGACTAGTTATACATGTATTTGATCAATGTCTAGCTTTCATAAACCAATTAAGTTTTCAGAAGTGCACACCATAGTCTTCATTAATTATTATATTTTGCACCTTTTAAAAGAAAATATAATATCTTCATTAACACATTTCAGTTGGTGGCTCATTTTTCCCCCATTTCCTCATAATTTTTCTTCATATCTAACACAATTTCAATGTCAAACAGTAATTTGGTTCATTTATGGCAGGATTTTTAAAAATAATTTTGTGACATAGGGAGAAGGAAAATGAGTGTGAAAGATTAATGTGTTTACAACACAATCTCCACTATTTGCCTAATTTACCTAGTGCTTGTTTCTGGTTCAGTTCAAGATGGACGTTGCTGTTCACATGTCAAACAATAGTTTAAGTCATCTTGTCAGTGGTAAAAGTGTAACTCAGATCTCTACTGAAGCTAGAAAAGCAGCAAACATGAGGTTTTGCACTCATGACAACTTATTTCACAAGCCTGAAGTTGATACTGTACACAGTAGGAAAAGCATCCTGCTGTCAGTGCAAAATATCAACCAAGTATATTATTCCTCAGCTTAAATCATAATTTACTTCTTTTTCTCAAAAGCCTCATGCTCCCATCTATAATAAATCATAAATTTTGTGCTGAAATATAAACTGTCAGCAGGAAAGACCACTTCAGTGGCCTGAAAAAAGAGTCAGACAAGTGTTTTTTAAAGTGTGTAAATGACAAAACTAAGGCTAAATAGCAGGACTGTGTTATACAACCTGATGTGAGGACGTGAGGTGCTGGTGATAAAATGGAGATGAGTAAATTGCAGTACATTACTGAAAATATTCTATACATAACTGTGTAAAAGGATCGTTAAAACAGGCTTTTCCTCTAAGAGGTGCCTTTGTTGTGGTTTCAGATGATACTTTAAAGCAGCAGATCATGTCACTGTTATTGCATTAGTATCAGTGTTTTCAGAAAATTATTTGCAGTACAGCTAATTTCTGGTAAAAGAAATTCATGCTGCCTGTGTCTTATTTGTAAATTACTGTAAGTTGGAGGATACTAATGGAAGGAAAAAGGAGAAAATGGAAAGGACACGATATCTATAAAAATCTTATGAGCTATTATACTACCCAGTATAAGACAATTGAACCTATTTATCTAAATTTGAGTAGCTGAGCAGAAATATCAGATATGTACAAGGCATAATGATTTTGCCAAATTTTCTAGATCAAGGTAGACTTCATTTTCACAAAGATACCCAATGTCTTCCTTTCCCACTATGTGAGGTAGACTCCCTCAGCTTGGCTCCTGTGACCAACTCAGTAACAACTCTCCCACCTCACCTGGTGTCCTGGGGCAAGAGAGAATTCCAAGCCCTGGGCATGGTCCCTGCTGGGCATGGCACAACAGGGCACAAGAGGACTGGAATTTTCCATGCGCATAAACTTTGCATGGAATCAAGAAGTGGAAATAGCACAGAAACCACACTGTAAAATGGGGAAAACCCTTCTCCCATAACCCTGATTCATCAACGTGCTGAATTTGTGGTATCAGCTGAAGAATCTCTCTGTAATATACTCAGTCTCTACAGATTTTCAGTGTGAAGTCTGTGACATTCTAAAGGACCACCACAGGAGGAAGGATTTGGAAAATGTTGCTTTGTTTTACTTTTGTTTGTTAGGTACTTTTTATGTACTGCTTTCAAAGAGTTAAGGGAACAAAGAAAATTTTAAGAATATTGATGTGATTACCAGAAAAATCCACAACACTGGATTTGTATTGATTGCAGCAGAAGCATATATATATATTGTAAGCTGAACTAAAACTCAAGAGCTAAAACATCTTGAATATTTTGCTGCCTGAAATATTGAACCAGGTTCAGTAAAGGATTCACATTTATCTTTTATCATCTTAAACCAACAAAGATGATTTCTGTTCCACAGATGGTCACAGGTACATGGTGTTCAAATTGCCCTCTTGCAAGTTTTTCTAGTATTCCCTTTGGATCTTTGTAGAATTGTGTTGAAAACGTGCTAATGTGTTTACTGCATATCCTGGAAGTGAGATTCCAGCAATTATGGAACACAGGGCCAACCTTGAAACACATGAAGACATTTACCCTGTCATTAAATAAGCAATGAATGTTTAAATATAATTTTCAGTTTTCTCCCTGACAAAAATACAGAGAGATCAATAGTTGCAGACTGCAGTTAGAATAAATGAATACAGCCTTTTTTTGCCGCCTTCTTTTTTTTAACCCCAAGCAGATTACCTGGCAGGCCCAGCACAAAGGCTGCATAAATTATTCATTTTGCAACTAGAGCCTGAAAGATTTAATACAGCAGGAACACTGTAGATCTGGTTGCAAAGAAAATTATTTTTGCAAGATATTAAGCCTGTCTGGGCAAATAGTTGTCTCTTGTGTATTTTGGATTACATTCACCTTTGGTGTAAGCACACACGTCTCACTTAAGTCAATGGAAATTGAAACTGAATTTGAGTCACTATGTTTAGATCCAGACACTAGTCATTTATATACTTAGTGACAAAAGAAAACCTGTGATTGAAGACTGCGGATAGCTAGGTTATCAGTCTTTTGATTGATCCTAATTGCAGAGCTATGTTTGTTTTGGAAACTGGACCTAGCCGTAACAAACCTCTCCATGTTTTCTAGTAACTGGTGAATTGATATCCAACATTTCTTAAATTTTTCATGTTGCACCCAGATTCAAATCACTATACAAAACATTTTTTAAATGCAGTGAAATGGATAACTAGTGCAACAGAATAAATATTAGCTGTTTAACATAGTTAGAGCTAGAGCCTGAGGCTGTCAATATTAATTACTCAATATGGATTTCACATCTAGTCTCAAGCTTTAAGAAGCTGAAATACATATGAAATGAACACAAAGTAGAATCTTACCTTCCTTGTGCATTGAAATCTATGACAATTAGTGTTTTAGGAATACAAAGTTGGATCCCCTATCATTGAGTGTATACACAATGTATATGTAAAACCTAAAGAGTTTCATGACATTCACAAGCATACTGCATGCTGCCTTATAGGTAATGGTACAGCAATGACTTGCTGCTAAGAAAGCCCTTCTTAGGTTTTTAACTAAACATTTGTTGGTGGGAATGATGTCTGTAATAAATTTTTCTATATTTGAAGATGCTATATTTCTTGAAGACTTTATACTAAATATACTAATCTGATCACCTTCCATGCCACTCATACCTGTGCTGTTGCCTTCTGCAGTCCTTCAAAACCTCAGGACCATAGATTTCTTCTTAAAATAGTACTTCTTAAGCTGTGGGTTACAGTTTTTAAAATGCTGTGGAGACGTCAGTGAAGGTCATGTTGATCTGAGTCTTAAGGAAAGTCCTTTGAGATACAAAATTAACTTTTATGTTGACTTATTGATAACAGCAGTTGAGCTTCTCCAAGGACACCTGCAGATAGTAATCACAGTTTTGATCTTTCTCCTCTCTGTGCTGTAAACATATACTCTTAGCCCGTTGAAGTCGATAATTAGGTACACTCACTGATCACAGAATCACAGAATGGTAGATATCAAAAGGGGCTTCTGGAGATGATCTGCTTTAAGCCCCTCCACTAAAGCAGGTTCACTGAAAGCCAGTTGCACAGGGTTGTGTCCAGGCAGGTTTTAAATTTCTCCAGAGAAGGAGATTCAACAACCGCTCTGGTCAGCCAGTTCTAATGCTTTGTCACCCTCACAGTAAAATTCTTCCTCATGTTCAGGTGGAACTTCTGTTCCATTTGGTACCTGTTGCCCCTTGTACTGTCACTGGGCACTGCTGATAGGAGTCTGGCCATCTTCCTGACAACTTCCTTCTTCTCCAGGCTAAACAGATCCAACTCACTCATCTTCTCCTCATATGAGAGATGCTGTAGTCCCTGATCATCTTTGTGGCCTTTTGCTGGACTTTATCCAGCAGTTCCTTGTCTTTCTTGAGCTGGGGACCTCAGATGTGGACACAGTACTCCAGATGGGGCCTCACTGACCAGTGTAAAGGGGAAAGATAACCTCCTTGGAGCTGCTAGTGACACTCTTCTTAGTGCACCCCAGGATACCATTGACATTTTTGGGCACAAGAGCACATTGCTGAGTCATGGTTAATTTGTTGTCTAGCAGGACTCCCAGGTCCTTCTCCACAGAGCTGCTCTCCAGCTAGTCAACCCCTAACTTGTACTGGTGGAGGGGATTATTCTCCCATCGGTGCAGAGCTCTACACTTGCCTTTTTTTGAACTCCATTGGGTTCCTGATTGTAATGCAATCAATTAATTATTTAAAATATTAACAGCCCTTACAGAAGTATGCAAAATGTTCCTTATGAATATTGACAAAATTTCAGGGTAAACCAACATACTTAGTAAACAAGCCTACCTAGTCAGAATTTTTCAATTTACATCATGTTCAAGATTCTTCACTTCTGAAAAAGTTTGAGGTGAGGGATATATTTTCTTTCTTTTTTGATGCTGTGTGGTCTTTTTTTTTTTTTTTTTAATGGAATCAACCCCTAGGTGCCTAGATAAAATTCTACTCAGTCATGACAAAGCTAAACATCAGTGAGTAGGAACATTTTTCAGATATGTGATATCTGTTTGTTTCATGGTTTGATTTTTTTGCATTCACTTCCATTAAGGAGAGTCAGGTAGACTATGCTTACTTTTAAGACTCAAGTATCCTGGTGTCTGAGGCTTGCATTGAATGTTGGCAGGTGTATACCTGCACAGAGAAGGGTTCAGGGCTGAATTCATTTCTGCATTTCATTGATGCTACACCACTGATTTCAGTGGCTTTGCCTCTCAGAAATTAGAGTTTGACCAAATACCATTTTCACCTAATTTTGTTTCAACGGATGTAACTAAAATTTGAATGCTTCTGAATTACCCTCTTGAATTCACTTAAGCCACCTCTACAATAATGTATATTTACTACTTTACTATCTAGCTAAAAACAGTGCAAAATGTCATTTTTTTAAAATTCTTTTTTTAGTTATACTTGGTGTGACGTGTCTCATTTATTGAATATGCAAGACTAAACTGTTCTTAGAGTACATAATGAACGTCTATATTGGTAAACCTACTTTGCCATAATAAGGTTATTTATTTTTATTTTGGATATAGGAAATTGCAGAGTTTAACAACAGCAATAGTAGTAAAGTGTACTTACTTGTTCTTTCTCGAAATATCTTGTATGCAGCCACCACAGCAACTTTATCCCACTCTTACCAAGTGGAATAAATAAGCTATCTAAAGCTCTGTGTTAGAAGAGCAATCAGAGGTACCCTTGATTTCTCTGAATTGAACCTTTCCTCACTGTCTCTTTTAGTTTAGCAGGAATTCTACTGTGCGAAAACAGGAGCCATTTTGTTACCACAGCTGTCTCATAAAAGCAGAGGTGGTTTTCCAGGTGTTTTAGATACAATTGCTTTTTGATGAGTTATTTTCTTTCCTTAATTACTCTTTTCCAAGGCTTAGTATGAACCTTTTTTTTATTTTAAACAAAGATTTTTTAGTGTGGATCGGTCATAGACTGGCATAGACAGTATTTTAAAATTCACAAGACCTGTTGTTTTTAATTGAATCTTAAACTAACATTCCTAATAGGTCAAAAGTGAAAAATAATGGGGCAGACACCTTCATGTTCAGTCTTAAGATTTTCTAAATAATCTTTTAATAAATTAGTCTTCAATGAGTCAGTGATACTCTTTAGTGAGTCACTGACGGAGGTGGGTACAGGCTTATTCCTTAAGTTTTTATAATCTTTCTTAATATTGCTGTTCAACTGAGAATAAAATTGTCAAATAAACTATTTCTAGAAACTCTTAGGAACACAATTAAATCTTAAACAAGAATTTAAAATGGCCCAACATTTTTTTTTCTGGTTTTTTCTTTTTTGATCAAAGAAAACAATGCCAGGTTTTAGTCATACATTTGGTAAGATATTCTTGATGGTGGCATTAATTTATTCTTTTTAAAAATTAAACCAGTCCAAGAGAGTGCTATTGAGGTAACTTAGTTTCTAAGTTTGTTGATCTGTCCCTATCCCTGTAAGTCAGAAAACTGCCCATTTAAAATGTGTAAGCTAAAAGCTATATGGTAATGTCATCCTCAGTAACCCAATGGAAATGTTAATTATTTAATTCACTGTTATTTTTGTGTGTGTGGGAGAGCAACAAATTAAAAGAGCTAATCCCCTTCACTGAACAATATTTAGCAGAGCTCAGAGGCTTCAATTAACCACAGTTTAATAAAGGTACTGATCTATATTAAATTAAATCCTTCAAGGGTTCCAATTGAAACTGCATAAGTAGTAATCAGCAAGATTAGAGTGGCCTGCTGCAGCAGATAGCTGGAATGTGCTGTGTAATCAAGTCCCAGGAGATTTAAAAAAAAAAAAAAAAAAAAAAAAAAAAAGAAAAGAAAAGAAATTGCTCAAGCCTTTTTAAAGTAAAATGTGTTTGGAATTCTTTTAATCTGTCACTAGATTTTAATATCCAGCATATTCAAAAGTGCACATTGTAAGAAAAATTGCATTACAATCCTTATTTCAAAGTCAAGTCAAAACCAGAAAGTAATTTAAAGCTGCCCTGTGAATGACTCCCATCATACAGCTTTGTATGTAGTAAGACTAAGCTCCTCAGCTGGTTTTTTTCATTTCTGTACTGTGAGCACTCACTAAACTCAGAAGGTCTAATCAGCTGTAAGTTGTGTTTAATTCCTTCCAGAATCCTCTGGAGCACTGCAAGCTGTGCTCAACATACAGTGCTGGCAAGCAGCAGTAATTTTTATCCTCAGACACATGTACATTTGGGTGTATATAGAATGGAATAACCTTGTAGAGTTGATTAGTATTAGCGGTGTATTGTCTTTTAACAGACAATATGTGACTTATATTAATCTAATGAAAAGCCCATACCACCTTGCTTTCCAAAGCATTTTCAGCAAAAGGAATAAGGGTCTTCAAATGTGTTCTGATTTCTGTCACTGCAGATTCTAGTTCAAGTCTCTGGCAAAAGTGAAAAAAACCTTAGCAAAACAAACCCCCAAAACCACAACTGAATTATTAGAAATGTTCGCATCAGTCACTTTATGTCTAGGGATTCACATTTCCAGTTTGTGATCAGTGGATAAACAAACTCCCAATTTTGCCAGTCCTGTCTATCCTCTCGGCAACACTGAACTCTGCATTAGTCTTAGTGGATTGACAGCGTGGAAATTGTACTTCCCATATGAGTGATACAGATGTTCTGCACAACATGGTCTAACCTACATCTTTCATCACAACTCTACTTTCTCTTGAATACCTTTCCAAGTAAAAGAGTCATCTGTGACTACTCAGACTGACCAGCTGATTACACAAGTCATAGCAATGCCCCAACTGTCTTTAATGTTTATACATGTGCATCTACAGCTGCAAGAATTGTTGCATGTAAGGTAGCATGCCACAGTGGTATCATTTTCTCTTGTGACCATTTCTGGCAGCTGGTACATGGAACTAGTACATGGAATCAACTGACTGTCGTCATTAAAAGCACAAGGAAACATGGAAGAAATGTGGAAGCATGGAAGAAATGTGAAAGCATGGAGATTGTTTTCCAAATTTTTAGGCTCCAAGCCTTCCAAAGTCATAACACTGTGGGTTTCCAGCACAGAAGAATTTTCAGGATATGAGATGTATTCAGGCCCACTCAGCTTCACTATAAAATTGTAATCATAATATTAATTCAAGGATTAGAAACAAAACTGTATGATGGGCTTAATACTCTTGTTAAGTCAAAGCCTGAATAGGCTGAAAGAAGACCTTTCAGTAAAGCTTTCACACATCAAACAAAGATAAACCCTTAACTTAAAATAGGATGGAAAATGTGGTGAAATATTTGCTATTATGTATAATGTAGGTCATAATTATGTGTTGATACACATCATTGTTAATATGATTAAATTCTGATATAGATCATCTTTAAATTATTTATTACACAAGGATTTAAAATATGACATGAGATTTTATGTATCTTATTAGATAATGCTGTGTGTTTAATTCCATTTAAGTATATGATTAAGACTGAAAATTAGGGCTAAAATGGGAATAATTAATCTGTGTGCACAAAAATTAAAAAAAATCTACTAAGACTTCTGTTACATGCGTCTTGGAAAACTGTGCTTTTATATAGTCTTACCTGAGTCATAGAACAACCAGAATAATGAATGCATTGAATATAATTGAATGTTTTCACCTTACTTTGCTGATTACCGAAGTGCATGCCAACAGGCAATGTGAAATTCCACAGTCCACAAGGAAAAAGACAAATAATTATTGTACACATGGAATTTTAGCGCAAAAAATATTTTGCATCATGCACTTATATACAATTGGGCTCAAAATTTCAGTGATAGAATTATGTATGTAACTGCATGAAATTTTCCCTTTTTCAGAATGTTATAGTGTTCTTGAATTAGATAGTCTGACTGCTTTCATCAGAAAGGGCAAAGACTTGATAACCCTAGTCATAATGATCTTTATTTGTTAATTGATGTTTAATCAGTATTAACTGTTGATTGAAGGAGGGGAAAGGCAGTGTTTCATTGCCAAGGGAAGTAAAGGAGCAGTGATCAACATGGCAGCATACAACTTGGATGAAAACTGTAGGGAGACAAAAGTCTTCCAGTTCTCAAGGGTAGTTATCATTCTAACAGGGTGAAAAATGTTAGAAAGATAATGAAAATTCCTTGGCATAAGGAAATAATGCCTTGTCTCTTGACCCTGGCTGATATCGCATGAAATGGAATTTTTATGGGCCAAATAAGATCAGAAAACTGTAAATATGCTGCTAGTTTTTGCATGACTGATATTTTGGTTCATGCAGCATCATAGGTCACAAAATAGTATTTAATCTGAATAGTTTTTTTTAAAAATATATTTTATTACACAATGCTCTAAACATTTAAATAAATATACTTAAAAACAGAGGTACAAAACCTTTGTAGCTCTGTGAGGGATTAACTATTTAATATTTGCTGAACTATGACATTTTGAATATTCTGTTTGTATCACTACACAATTACACACACTTCCCCCATAACAGCATTGTATGTTCAAAGCATAAGCAAAATGCATAAAAACAGTTTCTTGTACTATTCAAAAAATCTGAATCAGGGTTTGTTGACAGTGTTTTAAATTGATCATTCACTCCAATAGCTTCATAAATGCTCATATTCTCTATGTTTCCAACTTCTTCAGTTGTGCAAACTTGTTTGACAGTTGTGCAAACATGCTGTAGCTATTACAGTGAAATCACTATAAGGAAAAAATATCTATTCTGATTAATTCAGGAATTTAATCAGTAGGTTATACTTCAGTTATGTTTTTCTTGTTTTTTATTGCTGGACTGAAACATTGCTTTAGGCAGACAATGGAACTGAAATGTTATTTTTCAGGAAAATCAAATGTCAAAAGTCACTGGATACTTAACAGGAAAAAAAAATCCTACTTATACAGTTAAGCCTATATTGTAATAATGCCAAAATGTTATAATGCAGTTTTCCTAGGGAATAAGATGCTATAATGCCAAAACTTCATTGAAGTGTTTCTAAAACAAATGTAACAGCCACTGCGAGGAAGAAAATTACTTTCTCAGAAACAGGTTTAGAAGAGACACTGAATTTGCAGTGTGTTTGCTACAGCAGCTGGCCATGAGATGTTTTTGACAAATTAAAGATTTTTTTTGCCTCTACCCTCCCCTTCCTCAACAATAAAAGCCACTAAAGGTTGTATGGGATACCAGACAGCATAGATATTTTCCATTGCATTGTGTCAGACAAAGCAGAAGAGAAAAGGTCTGAGCTAGGAGAAGTATGGAAGGATCAAAACCTGTCAAAGCAGGGGTTTTGTAGAGAGACGTGCTATACTCCAGGTAGCAGGAGTCACTGGGGAGGCCAGTAGTACTCTCTTCCACTGCCCACCTCCAGCTTCTTCCTGGAAGTGTGTGTCTTCTGTCTTTGTTCTGACCAGGCATGGGCAGGTATAAGCAACAAAAGTGATAAGAAAGAATTTGGCTTTTGTAATGCATTATATGTTGGAATGCTTTCCTATTTTCACTTAGTGCAAAGGTCAGAGCAATAGCAGTTACTTCAATGTAAACTCTCAGGCCTAAAAATTTGTCTTTACTTACTCCATCCTCTTCCATATTTGGTGAAAGATAATTCTAAGTCAAAGCTAAAATAACCATTCTGACCTAATCTGCAGAGAGATTTTTACCTTAACTCTATGTGACAGCAATGCTTGCTAGCATTTTACTGTTTTATTTCAATTCATATGTCACTGGCATAATTTATTAAACTCTTCCCTTTATTCAAGAGTTAGCTTAAGTATTACATTTATTTTTGGTTCAATGTATCACTGAAATCAAAGTTTACAACGGGTTACATAATATAAAATGACACCTGAAATAAACAATATTGAAGCTGTTCTTTATAATGCCATTTGAATGAGAGATTAGAGAGTACTGTTTTTATAGCTTCTTTCAGAATATGTCCACCATCTCTTCACCAGAACATACATAAATAAGTTAATGTTGAAAGCACTGTTGTCAATGTCGCAATTTGACTATCAGACTCTATATGATACATGGGATTTAACACATCCCTAAAATGTATCTCTCTAATATTTCTTAGTGTAGAAATAAGTAAAATGTGTGTATTGGGAAAATAAAAGTAAGAAGCAAAAGTTATACGACAGAAAATGAAATACATATGGGATCTGTGACTTTAGTACCCATACTTGGTATTAAAAGTTGGCATGAGTGGTCTGGGAGTACCCCTCCTCTCTTCCCAGTTTGCACACACTGATGAATCTGACATGACAATAGTTACAAGAATAGCTTAGAGATCCTGGCTCAAGTTTTACCAAAATCTGGGGACCAAGTTCTCCATGTCGCATAGTGTATTTGGAGCCTGGAACCCCCATTTTACTCTCGTGTTTTGGTGTGGTTAATGCTCTAAATGGTTTCCAATACCATTGCTGGTTGTGGGTTTCCACTGCATGCATGATCACCTGCTCTTTGTCTGTGCAGGAATTTGGCATAAAAGGACATAAAAGGTGAAGAAATTAAAGAATTGCTTCCGTGTTAACTCCCTCATCGTGATGGATTTCCCATAAAAAGAAGACACGCTTATAGGTTTTGTGGCTCTTAAAATATTTGGCCCTTTTCTTCTTTCATAGTGAAAATGATTAATGCAAGTCCTCTGCACCACCTTTGGAGTGTTACTTGTGAGCTGGTCATTTATAATTCCTGCTCCCATATTCTGTCCTAAAAGTCATCACTTTATGTGGCAGCACTTTGCAATTTTATATAATGAATTAATAAAATCTTCAAAAATGGACTCTTTATGAAGCTGTTAACAGAGACATTTGGAAAAATAGACACAAAACTTGCATTATTAGGGGAAAAAAAGGAGAATAGATGTGCCTATTGGGGGAAATCATCTACTGTGAGCAAATTTATTCTGATTTATGCTTTGTAATCTAATGTAATATTGTATTTCACTAGTTTCTATTTACTTCTTAATTGTTAAATATTTAGTCATTTGATCTGCCCTTGCATTTTATGAAATATGTCTTTGTCATTTCTTTCCTTGCAGAATTCTCTGTCCTGCTACTTCTGCAGTGAAAGTCCACTGTTCTATGTAGTTGTAGTTTAAGAAAAAAAATTACATACTTGAACTATGCCTAACAACCTTGACTATCTCAAAAAATGTCACATTAGCCCAGCATATCTCAAATTTACAGTGCTGCTTTTGTTTTCGCTTTAAAATACAGACTCTATAAATAAATTGGAGAATGATAAAACGTGAGTATCAACTTGAAGTATTTCCATAATTTCTTGTCCCTGCTTCATATGATGTGTTGATCTAGCAGACTGGGCTACATAAAAAGAAAGGGTACCTTTACAGATTTCTCTGTGCTTGTAAAAAGCTCCAACTATGAAGACTCAACAGAAAGAATACCTGTTTCTCTCTCTCTCATGGTTGCAGATAAAGTCCATTTAAAATTATTAGTCCAAAGAGATGATAGGATTTAGACTGCATTGTTAAATCTTCCAGTGTGATTTGAAGCTGCACCTATTTTTATTAAGTTAATAACGTAAATTCCACTTTACCTTATCTGCTTAAAGATGTAACATAATCAGAAATCATAACATGTTTCACTTTGATATATGCAAGTTGGACAGTATGATTATCTGTGGAAGAAAGCACAGTTTATTCCCTAACAGACAACTGAAGTTATCAGGTCTGAATACAAAGGGCTCATATAATTAAAAATTACATAGTTCCAAAATGTCAACAAAAACCAGACTTCAGGATTACTCCTTATGACACAGAAAAACTTAGAACTATGACAGTTACACTGGACTGGGCTATCATGGTGAGAGGTTCTCCTGTCTTTGTCTTCTCTTGTCCATGTCTTTTTCATGCTCAGGGCTGTACACAGCGCTCCAGATGGGGTCCCACCAGAGCAGAGGGGCAGAATCGCTTCCCTTGACCTGCTGGCCCTACTTTTCTTGCTGCACCCTGAAGAGAACCTTTTAGTTATATTCTGCTCTGGCGGCCTGAAAGGGTTAGCCAGGAATGAGAGTCAAGAGGATTGCCCCTCCTGAAAGGGTTGGACATCCTTGGAAACTCTTGGCAGGCATATAACTTCTCCTTGTTACGTGACCAAAAAAAGAAGAAAAACACACTTAAAAGAAACAGCTGTTCCTTGACTAATGTGTTTTATAAATAGCATGTTGAATATTAATAGCATCCTATAAAAGCTTTGTTGAAGAACCTCCTTAAACACAGGTATAAATGTTGGGCTATGAAATAAACAATTGCTATTTGCCACCAGAGCTGTAGCCCGCCTGTTTGTCAAGGCGACCTAAGAGCTTGTCTCCATCAGCACCCCAGGATACAGTTATCTTTCTGGGCTGTGAGTGCACATTTCTGGCTCATGTCTGGCTGTTAATCCACCCATTTCCCCAAGTCCTTTTCAGCAGTGCTGCTCTCAATCCCTTGATCACCCAGCCTGCACTGATACGAGGCTCGCCTCGACCCAGTTGCAGGAACTTGCACTTGACTTCATGAGGTTCACACAGACCTACTTCTCAAGCTTGCCCAGGTCCGTCTGGATGGCCTCACATCCCTTAGGCATGTTTTCTCAGTGCTGCAACTTCTACCTTGCTGTTATTCACATACCATCTTTGGTCTGATCCTGTGTTAAAGACATGTCATAAGATCTGCACATGGTCTCTGTTGCTCTGAACTGTGTGGTAAAGAAATCTCACAGGTTGCAGCTTTGCAGCAACAGACTGTGTATGTTCATATATACATTGCATGCAAAGTGCATGTGTGTATTTTCAGGGAACTAAGAGAGGAAAAATATCTCATAGATTATCCAGTCTAGCAGAAGCTTCTCAAGGTGTGTGATGGTGTAACAAGCTCAGAAGTTGATGCATATGCCCAACCTTTCACATCCTGAGCCCATCAGAGCTAATGCTCATGCAGAATATTTTAGTACCGGTGTATTCATCATGACCAAGAGTAGAATGTTTTCCATGCACTAGATACAGCCTTACCAAAAGGAAAAGGAGAATGTGTATGCATACATATGAGTAGAGAGGAAATAATCCATACTTGGGATGTGAGAGGTGTCAGTGGAAATATTTTGTGTTTTCAAAACTCTTGAAGTAAGTAATTGAACACATATAATTGCTATTTACTAAAAAAAAATCTAAACGCTGTTCATATGGAGAGAATTTTCTTCAGTGTTAGTATCAAGAGGGTAAAGAAGTAGTCCTCAAATTTGTAAACATTCAAGCTGTGTTTTTAGTTACTAACTTTTAATTAAGCTGAAAACAGTGCTGTTACTTGTCTCTGAAAGACAAAGATTTGTGTTTATGATTTTCTGAAAAACTGCATTCACTAGAGCACAGCAGCTGTGGTGAGAAAGTGACAAATCACAGCTTCTTTGGAAAAATGCCATTGTTGACTAATTGCAATATGTTTCAACTGTGTATAGATTTCTCACAGTTAGCCAATAAACACACTGGTTTCATTCTTCAAAGATTAACAGTCTGTCTTGTGGTCTTAGGTTCTTTCCAGCTTAGTACACTGCTTCTTTTGAAGGATTTGTTTTCCCGTGTTGAACTTAAGAACTCAGAGCACCTTATCACACATTTGCAAGCTTACTTTCTAAGAGCGAAAGAAGAGAGGGGAAAAAAGCCCATCAAGGCTTGTGCCCATTACATCCAAGCTCTCAGAAGATTTGTTTTTCTTTTGGTGTAAGATTAGGTGTTCAAACCAAGCAGTGTCCTGGGGCTGCGGGTGTCTGCCAAACTCTTAACAAGTCTAATACTCCAGCAACATATTGAAGCATCTAATGAGTGCAAGGGCTTCACTCGCTCTCACTTCTCTTCATTGTGGATGGACTGAGTGCCTTGTTCAAGGGACAGTCACAAATGTATTAGTAGTGATGACCAGCAGCAGGCAAATGTGGACGGCAGAGTTTACTCCAGGACAGATATAAGTGCCAATTTTGATGCTCAGGTAAAGAAGGAGAAAAAAGTGTTCTTTGTGGGATTCTGCGGCTAGGTTAAGGAAGAGAGACTTAACCTAGAGATCAAAGCTATGAGTAGGCTAAATGTAAATCCAAGTATGGCGTGTACTTTAGGAGTTTGCTATGGAATTTAATTTGTCTTATACATTAACAGTGAAGGAGAGTTTGTGAAATAAGAGAAAGACAAGTTAAACTTCTTACTCTGCACATCTTGAAAATACTTAGCTAAACTTTTCTAAATGTTTTACTGCTATATTAATTCACACTATAAACAAGAGTTTAATGCAGTCTCTTTTGTTAAAAATGTGTTGAATTCCTAATTTTGTTATGAAGACTTTACAGCGAGTAACATAATATATTATGACTCTGAATCCTGTTTTTCATTGCCATTGATCTCTTTCACAGAAAGATAAGTAATGTAGGGCAGTGAAGACAGATACTTTCTTTTTCGTTTGAAAGGATAAGGAATCATCAAATAAGTAGATTGTGTATATTGGCATTATGACTGTTGGGTAGGATAGTAAATTGTCTGAGAGCTAAAAGTTGAAAAGTCTTTTTTTCCTGGCATGAATAAAAAACTAAAATCTGAGTATTATTTTTGCAATATTACATTTGAAGATGTGTGATTAAAATTATTTCATTTAACACAGCTGGATATTTTTTCTATTTCAAAGGCATTATGAAAAGCAGTAGGAAAAAAATTTAAGAATGTGTGGTCCATACAGTAAAGGATATGTTTTCAAATGTTAGCATTGCAATACTTGAATTATAATTTGAAGTTCCTTCCTTTCTCTGCAACACAAAATGGAAAACCCTGTTTCCCCACGTAGTTTTTCTTCAGAAGTCCTGCACTGAGCAGGTAAAACAACGTTCATAAAGTTCACTCTGGGTACCTTCACAGTTCTAGAAAATTAGTTTATAGGAAGTCTTTGCCGAAAAGACTACTAACTTTAGAAATTAGTCCAATGACGCGCTGTACTTCTGAGATGATTTGACTGTGTAGCATACAAGATGATGATTATGATGATTACTGCTATTGCCTACATCATAGGCTTGTAAGCATTTAGAAGTTATAATAATTTAGAACTTCAAGGTAATCTCTCCTATTCAAAGTAAAACTTTTTTAGATTTTTCAGAATTTCTATGTAACTGCCATTTACTTAAACATGAAATAAACCTTACTCCACATTCTATAATATATTCGTTTTCTCTTTGCTACAGGAAGGAAGAACAATCAAGCAACATTCTATTTAATGTTTTTAACAGACTTTTCTTTTTCCTGACTGTAAAAGTCATGATATGATCCTGCAGAATATGAAGTCTAGCAATTTTTTTTAATAACAATGGAAGTAGAGCAAAGATAAAATATTGCTGTGTAACATGAGCAACTACTAGATCTAATAAGGTATTATTGTCTGTGAAAAAGGCAAAATAATTGCTTTTTGTGTGCTGAGAGTAATAAGTAATGAATGTAGCTAGAAGTTCTTAGTAGTGACATTAATTGAGCCCAAGAAATTTCCACATTCACAAAAATTTTCACATTCCCCAAAACACAGGTTTATGGTTGTAAACATGGAAATCAGAATGCAGATTTTGACAAACAGGTAACATTAGTTAAGCAATATTAGATAGTAAGGTAACATTTGTCAGTAACAGTTATACTTAGATAGGTTACTACATAACTGTACATTGTAAAAAGTGACATGTTAGGTAATGTTATACAGGCAATTTCATGTGTTCATATTGCCTTTAAAATATCTAAAGCTCATTTCATATTACTTAACTTCCAGATAACTTTGTCATAGTTCATAGATTATGGTTCTGTTTATTCTGTGCAATTAAATAGATAATTTATATAATATTTTATATACATTTTATAAAACATATTTGTTTTAATATTTAAAGGAAAATTTCAACTCCTCTTCTTATTAAATGAACTAATTGAATTCTGTCTAGGAGAATCTTTTAGAGAACTTGCCCAAATTCATATTATGTGAAAAGAGGACTGTCTGGATAATTGAAATTATTTCATAAGTTTGAAAGTCTTTTATTTGTTGTTTTGACCTACACGTCTATCTTTCTCTTTTAAATGATCTCTTGTAAATCTGAAAACTATCACTACAATGTGGGAAATCACTTGCTTTCCTGCAAATATGTGGGGGGAAGATCTTGGGTGTTACAAACACGTGTAGCTTCATTGAACTCAGTCTGGTTTAGAGTTTACATCGGCTTGTTATCTGACTCTTCATGTATCAAAGATTTTTGTGTTTCATTTCAGAAACAGATTTTCCTTTTTTTTTTCCCCCCTTTTTGTTAAGATGTCCACATATGAAACTGCATTTTCTGGCTCCGCGTTAAACAGCACTTCAGTACTTGTATTAAAAATTGCATTGGAATCATGGTGTTGTAAATTTTACTGGGAGATATTTATTTTCTAGTTTCTAAGATTTTTTTAAATTAGAACTGACTTAGTTCTATCACTAAAATATATATAGATATTTTTTAAATATTTTTTAATGAGTAGGTAAGCTTTTTCTCTTCCATGCAGAAGAGATACAGTTTGAATCGTGTCTTCTCCAGTGATTCCTGCTATGAGAATATAGATGACAGCATCAAAGTCATCTGGCTAGTGGATATGAAAACAATCTTAAGACCTTCTATGGGGTGCCTAGCTCAAGAAGGAAACCAGAGTTCTAACAGAAAATATTTGCTGTGTGCAAAATGTGCACTGTGTATTTGCAAAGTCAGTGATGATTTCATTAATGTTTTAAGTTTCTCTTCACTTGTACTAAGAGTTGTGTTTAAAAAGCTAACAGACCTCATGGTATTTCCCATCTCTTTTTCAGGCACAGAAATCATGGATAGAAAGAGCGTTTTACAAGAGAGAATGTGTTCATATCATACCCAGCACAAAAGACCCCCATAGGTAATTGCATGCTACTTGTAAGAAAAATGGAAGTCAGTTACAAGTAACTGTCTCTATATATGTCTGCGTATGTATGTGTATGGATATAGTTTGTAAAGACTTATTTGATCAGGTGTTTGAATTATATCTGGAGGATTTCTGTGGGCACTATTTGTTTACACTTCAGAACTTATTTCATTTAAAAAATAAAAGTGGATCAGAATCTATGTTTAATTGCATAATCTTCTTATCTTACTTTCATTATCTTCTTCAGTGTTCATTACCATGAATATTTACCTAAATTGGATGCATGACACACAATGCTGTCAAAAGAAAAAAATTACTGTGAACTATCAGTTTAAAATATGTGCTAGTCCATGCAAAAACTGATTATTTGGCTTGATGTCATCTGAAGACAGTAAAGAATATTCTTTAACTTCATCTTGTACATACTTTGAAGGTTTGTAGATCAGTTAACACAATCTGTTTCTCTCTTCAGTTTATACATGCACATGACTCAAGTTTTCTGTTTGGTTAATGTCATAGATGTTGCTGTGGGCGTCTAATAGGTCAACATGTTGGACTTACTCCAAGCATCTCCATTATTCAGAATGAGAAAAATGAAAGCAGACTTACTCGCAATGACATCCAGTCGGAGAAGTGGTCCATCAGCAAGCACACACAGCTCAGCCCGACAGATGCTTTTGGAACCATTGAGTTCCAAGGAGGAGGCCACTCCAATAAAGCCATGGTAATCATGTTTTTCTCTTAGATTAATAATGCTACTAGCTAAAAAAAGGTAATAAACAGCATTCTTTTTTAACTGTATATTAAAGTGTAATTAGTGTAAGACCATATATTTTTGTGTATCATGTGCCAAAGAACTGGTGAAAAGAATTAATTTTAGAAGCTGGAGTGAAGCATAAGAAGGGTTACCTTTATGAAGACTGAAGACATGCTGCTGTCTTGATTGTTTTCCAATGGCTATCTGTCCCTCTTTTTCTGAATAACTTTAGAATTTAGCTATGATTTCTCATTGCTCAGTGTGCCTGCAAGTCTGGCAAGTTTGAAATACACCAAATTTCTTTTAATGGTTCTCCAGTTGTGCATGAGAGGATAGACCAGTTAGAATTACTGGTTCATCTTTCAATGAAATAAGAGGCCCATTGAGTGTGTAAGCTAGGAACTCAGACGCCTCTATCTATTCTGCCACAGATTTCCTTGAGCAAGTCACTTAATCATACTCCAGTGCTATGGAGCAATACCAAAGTATATTAACCAGTCACCCAGCAAAGTTGGAGAGTTGCTTCCAGCACTGACACTAATCCATGCCTGTATTTCTTCTATGTGGCATACATGAAAGGAACAATCATTCTGGCTTTATCTAAACAGCAGAACCTAGGACTCTGGGGATGAAAGATGAGTGTGCATCTAGCACATCATGAACACGATACTGCTTTGGGCAGCAGTGAGGGCAGAAGCAGAACCTCTGGATGGTCTGCAGAATAATCTGCCCAGCAACCCTGTACCATCTTTGCCTGAATTCTTGACTAGTCTCTCTTATTTGTCATGATATTAGAAGGATAGGAGACAATAGAGAGCATAGGTACTGTGCTGGCAAGAGCCAGGTATTTTTCCCAAATGCACACATAGACGCTGGGGGTGGAATAATTACATGAGTGGATGGTTCTGTTCACCCAGATGGATGGCTTCTTTTAATAGAAACTAGAAGAATATTGCATCAGGAAACAGATAGAAATTTAGGTCGTTTCTCTGAGAATATCACAGACACCTTATGTTCAGTTTGTAACCAATCACCTAAAAATTTTCAAGGCCATTTCTAGAGACTGTGATTCAGTAAATAACATTTGTTTAGTGTGAATAAATTGACACCTCCCTCAACACTGAAATGAACAAAACAGTGCTGTTGGTATCTTCAAAAGGAGTGGGAACAAAACAGAATTCTTTTCACCATAACTGAGAAAGATTCAGAGATATCATTAACTATCGTGTTATTAACCATATATGGATACTTTGTGTTAAATCTTTCTCTGTGAGAAAAAGTTCTAATCACTGGAAGTTTTTGAGTGATGTCCTTGATTGCTATTAAGCAATAAACTACACTCCTCAGACTAAAGTAGTCTTGGGCAGCCAATAAATGATGAAGGGATTAGGGCAATTGTTGATACCAATTTCACTAGAGGGTTTCTGGTCTTTGTTGGGACTCTGGTGCCCAAGCACAGTGCTGCAAGAGAACAGGAGATGCTCTAAGATACATGCTATATGCTCAAAGAAATACACTTGAAGTGAAACTGTGGAGATAAAATTGGAAGTCAACATGAAGGAAGAAAAATCCTATTACAGAATGCAGTCAGGAATGAAACCACGAAGAATTTAGAGAGAAAAAAAAAGAAGGCAAATAGAAGTTAAAAATCTAGGAGACCTAACTAGCAAGTTAAAACATAGGAACGAATACAGGCAAAACATTTATTGCTGGAAAGACTCTGAATTTATTTTGACAGTATTAGAATCAGGAAGATAGTTCCATCTCCCACCTAGTCATAGTCCTGAAAAATAAGACTGGGAGAAATGATGAAGTGTAAAATAATCTTCAGAATTATTGTTCAGATGATATATTTTCAAATCAAAAAAATCAAAGAAGCTGTAACATCACCAGGGGCAGGGCAAGAGAGGGAAAAAGGAGAACGTATTATCAGTGAAATTAGTTCTTTCCTAAAAATAGGCTACTTGGTTATTTTCTAGCCACTAGATAACAAGTATCTCTAGAGCATACAAGATGATTTTTGCTTACTGTCATGATAGGTTAAGATTGTGCCTATTAGCTAATAGAATGACCTTATAAAGCAGCAAGATTTAGCAAACTTTCCAACACCGAGGAAAGACTCAGGGGAGTAATTGGGCATAAAATTCATTGCCCGTTCCTTGCTTTATTTCCTAAAATGGACATACACACATGAAAATTATTAAGCAATGGAAGTACAGTATTATCTTGGTCTGTGCTAAGAGCAAAACCAGTAATTTTTTCTGAATGAGTCTACAAGGAATGAGATGGGATTTATTAATGGAAGTGTAACCTTATATTTATAATTGGAAAACTGGTAGTTAATCAGTGGAATAAACTAGTGTATGTAAGATTGGTAGATAGCAATTTCTTTGACTGGAAGTAACAGAATTAGTTTTTAATAACAAATAAACCAATTTGATAGCAAATGTATATGTACTTTGCATGTGTTTTTGCAGGCTACAATGCGGGGATAGAATACTATATCAGTTGCTACCAGACAATTAAGAGAGGCATCTTTAGCTGTGAAAATTGAAATTACACTCACATTAGAACAGAACACATGGATTTCAAACAAAATAGGAAAAACAATGTTGGTTTACGTATTGCAAATAGACCTTACTGTGCTGTTAATTTCATTTCCATAGCCATATAGAACAAAAATTCCCAAACAGCCTGAATTTTGCTAATACCATTAAGTTGTTAAAGTATCTTCAGTGGGACTGCACTAACATGCTTAAATCAATAATGTTAATAGCTAAGAGTGCAGCAGACTATATAGAAATGTATAGCCAAGATTAGACAACATAGGTTAACAAGATCTGTTACTAAAGAGGCCTTTCTTTCTGCCTTCATGTAACTACAGATGATCCTGCTAACAACACTAATTACAAACAACACAGTGGTGTTTAGATCTGTATGAATCTCATATTTTCTTTACAAGTAGGTCATCCCATTCATGTTTAAGAAACACATTTGACAGTTTTGTTCCTCACTCTTACATTGTTTTTACAGCAGATTTTCAATTTTGGCAGCTGTAAAAAGAAGATCTGAGACAGATGTTGAGACATATAAATTTTATTAACAGCTTTTGCAATAAAACAATGGACTTAAAAAAAGAGAGGGAAAAGAATAAAATTTGATCTGCTTGTATCAGTTGCCTCTTAGTTGTTTAAGAAAAAAAACGTGAATGAATCCGAACCTGGTGCGAGGAAAG
>WAAB01006069.1:0-16037 GCA_013389865.1 Piaya cayana
GGAGACCCACGTGTCCCATCCGTAGCAACAATTTCAGTGGGTGCGTGAGCCACCTTTTCTTTTTACATCATTACCAGATTGGACTACAATCAGAGGATAGCAGTCTGTCTTGTGGACCAGGGAAGGAAGTTTTCTAGCTACCTCCTTCACTGATGCCCCTGGTAAGCAGCAGACCTCTCTGTGGAGTGGGTCCAGTCTGCAAATGCATCCCTTCATTCCTTTGAGAAGGGATTCCGTTACAACAATCACCCTCCTCTTCTTCTTAATGGAGGATGTCGTTATTTTTTTCTGAGGATGGTGCAGCCTAGGGAAAGATTCTAGGCTATGGGAGCCATCGTCCTCAGGATTAGATTCCACCTGCAGCACTTGGTACTTGTTCACCAGGGGGATCTTGGGTTTTGCTGTCTGCTTGAGGGGAGCAAGTTACCTTCATCTGGAAGGAATTTTCTGCCATTCCCCATCTCTTATAACCCCAATCTTGCAGTTTGCAGGTGGGTGGTGTTTAGGCATACCAGGTCCAGCAGGCTGCTGAGTTAGTGAGAGGGCCCTGCTCCACTGATCTATCTCCTTCTCACACTCCCTGATGGTCCTCAGCCTCTTTACCTCCTCCCTTAACTCTTCCACCATACAAAGGATTTCACCCACTCGAGCACAGCTTTCACAAGTGGAGCCAGTAACAGAGGCATGAGCTTGTTTGGGAGGGGGCAGTGCCTGCAGCTCAGGGTCTGGGTGGCTGCATGCATCCACTGCGGCTCCACCTGGGTGGCAGCATCCGTCCTGCCTGCTGCAGCACTCAGAGCAGCTTTAATCTTCTGCCTTCTACTTGTGTCTGTAATTAGCCATCAGTACTGCATTCCTCTCTGTCTTAGGGTATTTGCTAAAATAAAGATTTTTTGGATGCATATATGAAACTCTTTTCTGTTTCTTGAATATAGTCTTTATTGAACTTCCAGATATGTTTATTTTCAGTCTTGATTTACAGAGTAAAAGATATATGATTGGAATAAAATTTAATACAATAAAATATGGTGTGAGTTGCAGACCACTTTTCTAAGTTAAATTACAGGAATGTCTGTGTTTTCTTTAGAGTTATCATGTATCTAGATATATCTGTAGTACTGAGAAAATGTGAAACAATCCTGCACATATCAAGGTCAAAGAAGAAGGAGAGGGACGGTGTTCCTGGTGCAGTTCCCCTACAGACCATGGAGAAGACCACAGTGATGCAGATTGTCTTCCTGCAGCCCATGGAGGACCATGTTGGAGCCAATTTTCACTCTGCAGCCCATCCAGAGCATCACACCATAGTTGATGAATGTGCCCTGAGTGAAGCTGGGGCCCATAGAGACCCCAGACTTCTGTCAGGGCTTGCACCTAGTAGGCAGGAGCATATGGAGGACCAGAATTTCTGGCAGGAATTATGGCCTGTGGAGGTTATATGCAGGAGCAGTTTGTTCTTGAAGGATTGCACTGCATAGAGAAGACTCATGCTGGAGCAGTTCATGAAGAGCTGTAGCTTGTGGGAACAGATCCATGTTGGAGAAGTTCATGGAAGACTGTTTCATTTAGGAGAGACCACACGGTGGAGCAGAGGAAGAGTGTGAGGAGGAAGGAGCAGTAGAGGTAAAGTGTTAGGAACTGGCCACAACTCAAGTAATATTTGGGATTAATATTTGCTCATATATACGCACTTCTCACTAAATACTGCTTTTGGAAAACGTAATTATCTTTACCTTTGTGTTCAAACTTTCATCTTATTATTGAATTTTTATAGAATTTATTTTAAACAGTAATTTGATGTTAATATTTAATGTGACCTTAAGCAGAGAATTGCAATATTGGGATCATAGGTGTGAAAATACAAATTATTTCAATTTTAATCTTAATAAGGAACATTGTCTCCAGCACGATTACATTCTGTGCAATATAAATGAGAATAAGACTTAGAAATTATACAAGAGACTGTATACCTAATTAGAACAATACTGAAGTGTATTGCAGTTCTCAGGACAGATTTATTAGGTTATGGTGGAATACATATCTGATTTTGTGAATTAGAGAATCAATACTGGTGAATTTAGTTCATGTGTCATGATGACCTTGTTAGAATTTTAGATTAGCCCAGTACCTGCACTCCGGTTGAGTGACTGTAAAGAGAAACTTTACTAGCAAGATCAGTAAAAAGCTTGAAATTTATAAACCTATATGAAAAGTTCACATAGCTACACATTTTATGGATCTTCCTAATAAAATTCTGCAATTAATTTTTTTTAGACACAGAAAGTCTTTTAATTTTCTAGAAACATCCACGATCCGTTAATTCTTGGGTATTTTGACTCCAGATCCTGAGAGCTGGTAATTGAGTTATAGGGAGTCTGCATTTGTTTCTAAGTGGCTATCAGAGTGGAAGGCATGCACTGAATTGAAAAAATCTAAGGTAACCTGTTTTATGCCATAGAAAGGGTTATCAACAAGCACTGAATTGTAGAATTTCAGTGCTTTTCAAATGGACATGAGCTAATTTCTGATCTTCGATTGCTCCTCTTTTTGAATGGGTTTGTTGGCCTGTTTCAGTTTTGGTTTTTCTTTTTTAATTACATTTTTTTAAAAATAAATGACTACACTTTTCATTTTATATTTCTTTCTTAGTACTTGGGGTTCTGGATATGCATAATTTCTCATTTAATGAGTACAATTCAATTCTAGTTGAATTATGAACCACTGGCAATTTATATAATGATAAATAATTTGAGATTAGAGATTTTTTCTGTTTATAGCTATTTATTCTAAATAGCTTAGTGACAGAGATATGAAAAAATCTGCAGAAACATAACTAAATGTTCAGATTGTTAGTACACTTTCCTATGTAATTATCTTTTCCACGTGATCAACTGCTTTGATTATTTTTTAAAATAAATCAAACAAAGAATATTTCTGTAATCTGCTGAATCCTCAGATACTTTCCATACCATGTTTTAAATAAATAATTGTTTTGGGTGTAATCAAAACTGTAAATATTTTTGAATTTTCAAATCAGTTTTAAATCTTCACTGGAAGCCACATTCATTCTCCTTGACTTATAAAAATTGTTTTTCTAATTAAATTAGTATTCAACCTTTCTAAGAAAGCATGAGAACATTGTGAAGAAACAGCACACAGTTTAGTTCATCCAAATACTTCAACTGCCATCAAGATGAGAAAAGTCACAGTCTAAAAATACTTATTTCTTTTCACCAAAAGTATGGGATTCTAGGCAAAACTACAACAAGATTCAAGGACAGGTTATCAAATAAAATCCAAACAATAGAGATAAATTTCTCTTTAATAGGAATGCAGTAATAGTTACATATGTATCAGTGCAGTAATGATGTCTAAGTTATCATTTCTGCATACCTGATTCTGAAGCATGGCACAAGCACAGCCTTATGGTGTTTGTTGTAGTTTTGTATACACCATCTGGAGGCAACTCCACTTATATTGTGAAATATGGTAAGCTTTGATACTTTTACATAAGCTTATAAATTCATATTCTATTTCTGTTTTCAGAATCTGGAATAGATAGTTTCAAATTACATGGCTTTCATGAACAAACCCCCCCTCTATCACAGTAGTGGTCATCATATGTGAGTAAGTGCAGACATTTATAATTTCATAACAACATACCATGAAAATTATTATTTATACTAGCTTTTTCATTATATACTTTTAATAGTAATTTCTTGAATTGAAGCAGATTCTTGAAACTGTTTCTAAGAATAACATACAGAAATACATTTTCTAGCCATTATATTTGTATTTAAGTATATATTGACAATCGTATCAAATCAGGTCAAAATCTATCTAACCTGAATTCTGTTTTCTTTTTTTAATTTCTCAGTAGTGTATAGCTAGCAAAGATCATGTATATACGTAGTAAGTGATATTGTCTCAGTGTACATATTCAGTATGCAGCAGTATCCAGCTTCAGATTTTTATACCTAAGATACCCTTTTTACCATCATAATTCAAAAACATCTCAATATTTTTCGTGACATCTGGTAAAAGCAAGCTAACAAACAAATGAAAAACAAGCTCCAATGGTTTATTACTACAATTAATTATACTGGTTTTAAATTACCCTAACTACATTATATAGGTAGCTTTTTTATGAATGTGGACAACAAAGGTAATTCTTTTCTTTGCTATGTTCCTACCTATCTGCATTCCCCATCTAGGTTTAGTTTACATTACACCTATCCGAATACTAATATTGATAATTAACTTTCTTAACTGTGAGCATTATATTATTTGTAATACTGGTAAAGTGACAAGACATGTCTACCACCCTTCTTGACTGACACAATTGTTTATAATGTTACCTATCAAAAAAAGTTTAATGATGAAAGGAAAATCAAGCAGATTTATTTTACTCCAGATGAGAAATGGTAATAAGTTGACATGGTGTGTCACCAACAGAGTATTGTATCCTCAAAGATATAAACAGATTTTTTTTTCATTTGTATAGTCTTGCCATTATTTAATTTTTATTTATGTCTCTCTATCTTTTGCGTTGGGCATAGGTATCTTTGATATTTCACCAATAATTCATTTTGCTGGTAATTTGACAGTCTGCCTGAAATTAATGAAAGCAACTTTACAAGTGGTGTATCAGATCTTTTATTTCTTACATTATCTACTTTTTAATGCAAAGTTTATTTCTACATATCATGAAGTAAGTTGCAAACTCTCAAAAGGCTTGTATTTTGTTTTGTTTCTTGTTTATCCTCTTGTAGTGAAATACTAGGTCTCTCTAGTCCTTTGTATAAAAAAACAGTTTTTCTCTTTAAGTAGCGGCAGAAAGATTTTTTTAGGTCTAGGAATAGACATGATTATGCAGCAGTTAAGAAACTGACGATTAGATTGGACATTTAGATATTTATTCATTTTTTTATTCTGTCTCAAAAGTGAGCATGTGGCTGTGATCTGCAGTACTTAATCAAAAATTATTTTTCACATGCTGCAGTAGTAAGACTACAGAATAAATGGCTCTGAGACAGGTATTTCCTATACTCATTTCTGTCTTTATTATATATACACACATCCTTATATGTGTAAGCCCCATAATCCAAAGGAGCCCAGACTATTGGGTTAGTAGTAATCCTTGCTGTGTTTCTTATGGGCAAATAATAAAAAAAGAAATCTACCTTTGAAAAGCATGCTAAAGACATCTAAACAAACCATACTCTGCAACGTAAATTGAGGAACGTATCACACTCATCTGCATGGGATGATTCCCATTAACTTCAATCAGTATTAGATAAAAAAAGAAATCCAGAATTTGAATGCACAGATAGCTTTTAATTACTGCTCTTTTTATAATTTTAAGAAACTAACATGAATTATTGTGGAAAAAATGTTTTTTCTTAGTTTTAGAAACCATGAACAATTTTATTTTATTCAAACCAATTTTGGAACATCATAGTGTACGTTTTTCTTTATTCATCAGAGTTGATAAGTATCTTGAACTGAGTTATGCTGAAAACTACAAATAAACTTAAAGGAGATGGTATTTTCATTATATATAAGGAAGACAATAGCATTATAATATTTATCTATAGACATTAAATTCCACACCATTTTTTTATGAATAACACAGTATTCAAGATTTTGGGAAATCTCCCAAGGTGAATAGTAAGTAAAGACATTCCTGGAGTTACAGTAAGAACTTCAGAGCCAGGTAGGTGAGGTGTTCAGAGACTTGGTTTAGTAGTGGATAGGGTATTGCTGTTCATGATGATCTCAAAGGTATTTTCCAACTAAATGATTATATGATTTAAAGAAAAATATGAATACACTACTATGCAAATTTGCTCCCTTAGCAAGTTTGCAGATGACGCTAAGCTGGGTGGAAGTGTGGATCTGCTGGAGAGTAGAGAGGATCTGCAAAGGGATCTAAACAGGCTGGACTGCTGGGCAGAGTCCGATGGCATGAGGTTTAACATGGCCAAATGCCAGGTCCTGCACTTGGGGCACAACAACCCCAAGCAGTGCTACAGTTTAGGAGAAATCTGTCTAGAAAGCTGCCTGGAGGAGTAGGACCTGGGGGTGTTGGTTGACAGCAGACTGAACATGATGAGCCAGCAGTGTGCCCAGGTGGCCAAGAAGGCCAATGGCATCCTGGCTTGTATCAGAAANCCCAAGTGACAGGGGACAGGACAAGAGGGAATGGCCTCAAGCTCTGCCAGGGGAGTTTTAGGTTGGACATTAGGAAAAAAAAATTCACAAAAAGGGTCACTGGACACTGGAACAGGCTGCCAAGGGAGGTGTTTGATTCACCTTCCCTGGAGGTGTTTAAGGCACGGGTGGACGAGGTGCTAAGGGGCATAGTTTAGTGTTTGATAGGAATGGTTGGACTTGATGATCCAGTGGGTCTCTTCCAACCTGGTTATTCTATGATTCTATGATATGCACATTGTAACTGTTACAGGGAAGAGAAAGTCACTTTGCTGTTCATAATTTACTATGAGTGAAGACATTTGGCTTCTTGACACAAGGTCCTTTTTCTACACTTCTGAAAGTTTTTCCATGAAAGAATAAGGGAGTATTTTAAATCAGATTATTATCAAATAAAACAAAAGAGAGAAATTTATTGTTAAAAAGGAAAAAAAAATATCAAACTGGATATAAGGATAAAGCAGATATTTGCAAGTGTAATGCATAAAATATAAAAATAAAAACTGTGAAGCAACTGAAAGAGAAAAGCATTCTGAAAATAGAAACAAAAGTAAGCAGTTAAGACTATGAAGGAAGATTAAAGTATAAACAATGCTAAATACTAAATACATTGGATGAAATCTAGTACAAAAAAAATTGAGAAGAGTTATTAATGGAGAATATTTTCTGGTTTTTGTATCCTCACTTTTTTTTCTTATTTTTCTATTTAAAATGTAATAGAGCAATTCTGTTTTCATATATGTTTTGAAACAGCCCAGTATCCTTCAGAGGGAATAATAGAATTAGATATACTTCCTCATGCATAATCCCTCTGAAATGTAATTATGTACCAGCTATGTAATGTTACTATTTAGGAGAAAGTTTGTATACTTTGAAATCATTAAAAATTAAGCAAGAATAAGCAGCACAAATAACTAGCCAGAATCTGATAACAACACAAAGGTTAACAATCCATCAAAACCATGCCCACAGTCATCCATATTCTTTGAAAGAGAGCCCTTTTAGTATCTCCACAGAATAATTACCAGTTGGCACAACAGTTTTCTGAGAGGGAAGATCATAGCTCACAAAACCATTAATAACATGTTTTGCATTTCATAAGATTTCCCTAGAGGTCTCACGTCAAAGTTCTGAGCAAGGTTAATGATGTATAGTTTAAAAATTGATGAAAACATAGTTTCATCTGTTCCAGCTTCAGGTTATATGAGAAAGAATACAACTGAACAAATATTGCTTGTGCACAATATCATAGAATCATAGAATGGTTTGGGTTGGAAAAGACCTTAAACATCATCCAGTTTCAAGGTTCCTGCATGCACAGGGTCACCTGCCACTAGAACAGGTTCATCAAAGTCTCATCTGAACTGACCTTGAGCACTTCCAGGCAGGGAGTACCAACAACCTCCATGACCAATATGTTCCAGTCTCTCACTACCCATACTTCTTCCTCAGATCTAATCTAAATCTATCCTCTTTCAGCTTAAAACCATTACTCTTCATCCTCTCACTGCAGTCCCTGATAAAGAAATCACTTAGCTAAATGTTTTAATAGACCTCACTAAGGATTTCATGTTTAATGAAAATAAAATAAATATGTTAAATATGAACATGAAACTTGGCAAGAAAAAAATTCTAACAAGAAGTGCTGGTGTTTTTTCAGTAAAGGGAAAGTCTGGGGGTATATTGTAAAAGATATTTTTTGAAAGGGAGGGGACATTTAGGATTCTACTGTTATTGGATTAGATTTTCAATGAATTTATGCTTCTTTCACCAAATTTTTGCATTTTCCATATATAACCTGCATACTAGTTTGGTTTAAATTGTAAAATTAATACTAATTGAGGCTCTGTGGTAAATATAAGTGTCTATTTATTTAGAAGAACACTTAGCCAGTTTTCTGGGGCAGTTATAAATTACACAGAAAAATTATTATGAAGTCTTTACCAAACTGAGATACACTGGTACCATGAAGCTTCAGACTGGCTCTGAGAAAGGGAAGAGTAAGGATACACTTAGAACTTGTACACGTAACTTCACCTATGTATGATAGATGAGACAAAATAAGTATTTTGAGAACAGTTAGCTTGAAGTATAGCAGTTAATCACTTTGAGTAGGATTCATGTTGCCTAACTTTTGTCATCTAAAATATAGATGTTGGGTCAAAGCCCATTATTTAGACTTTCAGTATAATCAATGTGATAGTAAAACATAAATGCAACATTCAAATTTTGAGGAAAAGTTCATTCCACTGTTGAGACTGCTTGTGGTGAGGAAAACATGCTAGGCTAAGTATATTAGCTCACAAAACTCCCCAGAGGCTGAAGGAATCAGTCTATTGCATATTCTGTCAACAGCAGTCTCTATTGATGATGCTAGGAAATCATTCAGAGATTATGTACAGGAGATCTATGGATGATCCAAATGGAATCGCAAACTGTAAGTTGCAGAAAAATTCCATCCAGAAAAAGTCTACTATTCAATGTCAAAAAAGAAAAGAAATACCATTCTGCAGATGACATCCCCCATATATATGATGGTTGCAAAACCTCCTTTTCCTTCTTTTTCTCCTTTGGTTCACTGTACCAGAGAACTGTTGCGTTTATGGAATTTGTGTTCATGAATTATGTATTACTTCATATAGATGGTGTGAAATGTATTTGCCTTCTAAATAAAAACCAGTAGAGACATTTAAAAATTTTGCAACTTGAAGTATTTTGTATTTTTGTATTTTAGAAATGGGAAATCAGCAGTCAGAATTTCAAGAAAAGTCAACAACACACATACCTAAAAAATGCTTGAATTTTATTTCCAAAGCACAGAGCAATGTGCTCACATGAGACTTTTATCTCTGCAAGTCCTCAGCTAAATATGCAGGTTGAATAACTTAAATTGTGTTGATATACAGTTATATGTATTTTTAGGAACAACAATTTCTTTGGGGCATTAAAATCTTGCCTGTGAAAGCAAATGCACCCTTATTTGATGTTGATAAAGACATACAAGTGCTTTTATTTTCCTGATGCATGGAGAAGGATTCCTGGTTCATCCACAGTTCTGTTACCTTGGAGGACATAGCCAGAAGCATACTGAACTCCTAGAGCTGCATATAAACTTTCAACATGAAAATAATGTGTTTTTTCTAAAAAGAAAAAAAAATGCTTCAAATGTCAACAAAAGAAGTCAATTTCAGAGTAATTTTCTTTGAAAAACATTGTAAATCTAATTTATAGTACAATGTTTAATTGATATTTTTGGACAAGTCATAAACAGACCTCATTTATTCCCCAAACAGAAAAACAAAATTATAATGAAATTTTAATTAACTGATATTTGGAAGATATTGTACTTGCTACTTCATTTATTTCAGGCATTATTTATATATAAGACTTTCCTACCATGAAACATAAAGACGTGTTAGAATGCAATAATAATTTAAATTTAGATGTTATGGTCACTGGAGGATGTCTATATCAGAAAATATTGGATGGAATGTACAGATTACTATCCCCAACCTCCCATTTTAAGAGATTTTTTTCCACATAATTTAGACACCTATTTTAACATAACATACATTTCTGGAAATATCTCTTTCTTTGTTAAATGAAACTGGTTGACAAATTTAGACTAAAGGCTTGACTCAGTCCAGCACTGGATACCTTAGTATAGATTTCTACCTACTTTCTAAAGTGTAACATCTGTCCTCAATAAGAAATTACTTCACCTTGATGTCAAGGTCATTAAGATCTGTTGGTATACTTAGTGCTCTGATACCTAATGATAGACTGAAGCTTTTACAAGTTCCTTATAGGTTCCAAGAATGAAGAATTCTCTAGTCTTGCTGATCTCAATGAAATACAGAGGATATTTTAGCTGGCTGAACATAGGAGTCTATTTAGGAAGAATACCTAAAAATTACGAACTGTATTGATTGGTATGCATTAGCTCAAGGGGTGTTTAGATATGTGGTTCACATGCAGGTATGCCTATTGTAGACGCTTAGATACTAAAATAAAGATGTCTAAAAACAGATCTGAAAGTTACTGTAAATGCTGAGCAGATGACATGTTTATTTATCCGACCAAAAAAAGTCCAAAGATTATGCCCTTTGAAATGGATTAGGATATACATCTAAGTTCTGGTTCACACAACCCCTAGGTGTTACATGAGGCCTAGATGAGCTTTATAAAATTGACAGGCTCTACAAAACTTCCGGAACTCCAACTTTTGAATCAGACAACTGCAAGTAAGTTAAACCATGATTGTTTCTGATAGCAATAGTAATATGCTAGATTTAGATTCTGAGCGAAAGTTTTCCATTCAACTGATTCTAAAATTCATCTGCAGGTTACAAAATCAAGGCCTTGTCAATGCATTTACAGAAAATTGAGCCACCAGCTGCTCCAGAACTACATGTATGCTAGTGGATTTTCCTGCTGAACGGCAAGACAACTTAAAATTTTCTCTAACATATACAGAACAGAGGCTCACATCTGAAGTTAAATAATATCATATTACTTGTTATACAATGCCTTTAAATTTATAATTACAATTGTCATTACAAAGACAATTGCAAGAAAAAAAATTCCTCCCCTGCCTTATGTTACTGACTTTTTTTCTGTGTCCTATTCATGAGACAATGAATCCCTTCAAGACTCTCTTGATACAGTGAAGAACATACTGGGAAATGAAAAATTTGTTAGAGTTTCTGAGGATTTATAGATTTGTCAGGAAGATAAGAAATACTATGGTTTTATCTCTTTATCTTGAATTCCACTTGGCTGATGCCAGAATAAGATTTAAATGTAATGTGAAAAATCAACAATGCAGTAATTTAAACAAACAACACCCCCTCCTTCCCCCCCCAAAAAAAAAATTGCCATATCAACACATTTAAAGACTAAATATGCACAGTTTGTTAAAATTAGGATTACTTCAGGAAAATTTTATTCATCTTATCTCCTTGATTTATCATCATTCTCCTGTTAAGATAATCTTGAGATTTTCAGAATTTTCTGTATATCTTATGAACAGGTTGACCTGATCAGCATGTTCCAGATTTGAATTGCCTGTAAGAGTAACAGAACTCCAAGAAGAAACACTTAATGGAATCATTGCTACAAGAAGGCATGCATGAGATACACTTTAAAATATATCATTGTATCAGATTTCTCGATCTCAGAAGTTTGAAGATTCCATAAAGCTTTAACCTCTCATAAGAACTCATCTTATTTCTTCCTAATCAGGGAGATAATTTATGTATGTGTACACATGCGTGCTTATATTATATATAATAAATCTACATAAAATGGGCAGAGACATGAGACAGAGGTGATACAGATATGTATACAAATAATGACACACTTTCTGTGCATATATGTTTTATGAAAAGCATTGTACATCACATACTGATAATTAATTTAATCCAGAAAATACATATAAGCAAACAAATTCAGAGTAACAGTTAAAAAAAGAAAGGAAAAGAAAATAAAGGGGAAAAAAAGAATTCATAGGCCTATCAGAAAATAACAGAAATAATTGTGCCTTCCCTTGTTGGCTTTTTTTACTGTTTCAAAGACAATTTTGCATATAAATCTACAGCTAGCATTTTGTCTCCATATCTATTATTCCATATGCACTACAGGACTGAAGCAGCAAATCTGACACCTAGACAGTATAGTATTAAAATGTGAAACAATTTCTAGAAAGCTGTGTATGGTACATAAAAGCACAGTCAACATGCATTAGCTCAGTAAATCTGTACCGCATCAGTGAGCATTAGCTCTATTTCATCCATTATGGTACAGAGATTGCTTATTGTGTTCCCAGGGCTCTCTTCTGTGGAGGAGCAATAGTACTGTCTGCCAAAACAGCCTTGCCCTGTCAGAGTAGTTTTAATTGAGCTGAGCCATAGAACCCTGCCCAGTGCTATTACAGGAGCAGAGAACCATTTGGTGAGCAACGCTCTATGAGATTATAGCTGTTAAGAGTATAATGGACAGTTACTTTAATATCCTACCCAAGTAGGAGACTATAAACATGTCCATAGGTAGTCATTTTACCTAGTTATCCTGTTTCCTAAAACAGTGTGGGTCTGATGCTTTGTGTCTATCTTTTATGTGAAAATTACTGCTTGTATTGGCAACAAGTGTTTTATGCTTTCTGTGGTCATGGGAGGGAGAAGGGAAAGGTCATCTTTAGAAAGCAAACATTTACTGCTTAATTTCTTCTACTTCTTTAAAGCAACTATATTCCCAGGCAGAATGTACGCTAGTGAGATTTAAGCAATGGAAATATGTTAATGACACATCGGATAAATTCATTGTAAAGACTGACTTTACTGTTTTGTCTGCTTTAAGCATTTGTGTTGTCTGAGGGCATCTTCTGTGGCACTGGGTTCAATAGTGGAGAAGGTGCAGGAGTAAGCACCACTCCCCTTGACTGGCTGAGCTTGTAACCCTGAGCTGGTTGCTATGGAGGGAAGGAGGTGCAGTGGCACTCACTACCCCTCCCCCATCTTCACACCCATCTGACTGCCCTGGCTGGACCCTCCCAAAGGAATTTCTGCATCCATGTAGTTAAACAATCCCCCAGGTGTTGATGGGGCACGGACTGGTCTTATAAAAGAGCTTGCAGGGAGCTGCATGGTGCATGCGCCCATCACTCTGATTGGACCAGCTTGAACCATTCAGCTTGGAAGAACGTGCTGCTGCAGCAACCATGAGTTCCCCCATATCTTGGCTGTGCACCTGAGTATTTTGTCTGTTTATTTTAGTTGAAGCCAGAACAAATTTTGCTTTTGAAAGTGACCTCGAGAGTGACCTTGTCAGTCTCCAGATCACCTCACAGGTAAATGAACCACTTCCTTTTGAATGAGCAGGTTCAAAGTAGGCCTGGATATGAGTGTGTAGCTAGTGGTTCAAGGGCATGACACTAGTTGATAATGAAAATATTTTATTTCCAGGCCTCTGAGAGCTGATTGTACATGACAAATATAAACAGGTACAAATAAAACATCTGGAAATTTACTTTTTCAATAGTCCTATTTGAGTAGAACTGATATCTGAACATATATCACTTAATTTAAGTGATTTTTGTTTTAGTTTCAAATTCATTTACACAGCAACAGTTCAGCAGAGCAGTGTCTGGAAAGACACTAATTGTTTCCCATCAAGCTTGTGTAGGTTTGTGTACAAAAATAAAATAAAATTGTAAGTATCAAAGTTAATTTCTTTCCCTGGCTGTTGAGCACAGGGTGTAAATTTCCCCTTTATTTCACATCTCTGACAGACCAAAGTTCAAATGAATAGATATGATGATCTTTTTTTCTGATGATAATGATGATTTGTGCAATCCCATTAATTGAGTTTAATAAGTTTATCTTTGTCAGACAGCAGGCTGCTATAAATGTGGAGCTCATTGTACTTCCATTCTGCACAGACAGTGTAATGTGTTTACCCAGCACTGAGACATAGTGGAGAATCATCAGACTGCAAGACAACAGCATAGGCATAGGCTGATTTCAGGAACGTGCTGTTGTGGCAGCCTTATTAGACTTGGAAAAAAATGGGAAATTCACACTGGCTACAATGAAGGCAAACATAGCTCCTAAATGAGTGTTCATCCAAAGAGCTTGTACTACAACAATGACACTTTATTTTGAATCAAAGACGGGATTCAATTAGTGGAGTGTAGCAAGTATTTTATTGCAGCGCCGGGAGCACGGGAGATCGTTCCACCAAAAACGTGCTCCCCGCGGCTTCTGGCTCTCACGTTCTTATGCAAAGGTTACATTAATATTCATTGGATGATGCAATGCGCCTATACATATGCATGACCTGTTCCCGCTTCTCATGTAAATTAGGTCTCCTCCCCTTCGCGCATGCGCAGTTATGTTGAGGAGTGGGCGACAGGGGTCGTTCTGCTGAATCTTCCTCCCGTCTTCCTCTTCATCACCGTGACCGCGGAGTGACCTTCGGAGCTTGCGCATGCTCAGCACCCTTCTGGCTCTTGTCCAAACCGCATGCCCGGTTTAGGCCAGTTTAGAGGGTCTGCTCAGAAGATAGGCCCCTTCCTTATCTTATCTATGCGTTCCTGCTAGCTGGGCCTCTTCTTTATCTGGCAAGTTGCTATGCAACCTTGCCTGGGCCTACAGAATACCTAGAGCTATTGCAAAGGCNATTTATATTTTAAATCTACTTTTGCAAAGTAACATAATTTTTTTTTTTTTTAATGGGATTTCTGTTTCTCTGTGCAATTGTGTGTAGGTCTGGAAAATCTTGTCTCTGGTAACCTACATCTTCATATGCTGAAGTGGCATAAAGCAAACAGTTTTGCCTAGTGCTGCTGGCTCCTGGATAAGACAATCCCATGCTAATGCTCTCCCCTACTCTACTGCCACTCTTGCCATCTTATTTTGTCTATAGGGTGTATATCATGTTCTTCTAATCCTCAGGGAATCAATTCAGCCAACTGCATTGTTAGAAGAATAACTTCCTTCTGTTTATCTGCTCATTTTCCTACCTTGCATTTGTCTTCCCTCTCTTTGTCTCTTACTCCTCCTTTCCTCACTTTCTCCCTCTCTCTAGTTATTTTTTCTCAGGGCTAGCAAGGGATCAGTTGTATGTCAGAGCTATTGTAAAAGATTATATAGGAATGTCTCCCACAGAATAGCAGTGTTGACACCACATCAAAAGATAAAAAATTCAGTGGCAGCAGAATATTCGACTAACCTCTTGATCTCAAGGACTATTGTCCTGACTGGTCTAGCCCTGACTCATGCAGCTACAGCTACAGGAGTTGTGATTTTAGGCTGTACACATCTACAAGTTGGACCTGGAATGACCGGCAGGAGCACTTGTCATCCCTGTAGAAAACTTGTAAGATGAAAGCAAGCAATGTTAAGTCACTGTCAGAAGGAGTATGTGAAATGTATTTTTAATCACTTTTACATCACCAGGGAACTCGTAGATTCTGGCTGAACATCTCTGTAGGGCAAGAAGGAATATCAATCTAGGTCAAAAGTGAAATGCCAGCTGGATGGTGGAAATTATTTAAAACATTGTGTACCAGCTATTTTGTCTGCCTCTTTTTATCCAAGCTCCATCAATCTCTTCCAGCTACCTAAAACCACTAAAACCAGATCCCTAGAATCTTAATTACTGCAGGACTATACTTACTAGACCTACTCAAAAGTAAATTTGGCTGATGTAAAGCAGTTGTTAAATAGTGTATTATGATTTAATTCATCATCAATGGAGAATTTGAAATCTGTTCCAAGTAGCAGTTCAAACACACAAGATATGGAAATTCCATATTTTTTTTGTTTTTTGCTTTTTTCAGCTAAATCATATACCATACAAGCCACCGTTCCTGGGGAAAGGGCTGTGTTTGTCTCACAAATTAAGCATGCAAATTGACTTAGACAGCAACATTTGAATTGCTGATAACAAATTTGGGGGGGATTTGTCTCCTATCAGTAAAAACAAGAAACAATGCATTTGACATTCTTCTGCTTTGTAAGGTTCTTTTTTATATCTTTGACACTAACAAACTTAAATAATTTCCCCCTAGATTTCACTGAATGACAGCTGTTGGAAGATATAAATAAAAGTACATGGAAGGTCATTTAAGATGAAATCATGTTGATTTCTCCTTGGTGATAAATAGTCTTGATACCAAAATATTTTAAAATTGCTTGTGTTCTCTCTGTGTTTCATTTCCAAAATTCTTTTACTTTCACTGATTTTAATTGAAGCTTTTTTTATTCAAAACCAAAATAATGAGATCATATAAGATCATAATTTTTCATAGAATTGTAGAATCA
>WAAB01006070.1:0-28940 GCA_013389865.1 Piaya cayana
TTTTTAATCAATTATGGTACAGATTAGATACTCTGTGGAGTCTCAAATACACCCACTACTGTGCCCAAGCACATCCTCAGCTAGAGGGAATTCAGGTGACTGTAAAGCCCAGTTTAGATTCCCAGTTCTGCACTAAAGCGACCCACTGAATGCTCCTAATCCATTGCAGTCATCCCGAGAACCTCTGGTATTTGGTAAAATTTAAATTGGGAAGGCTGCATTATACCCTCCGGAGCAATAGCCAAGCCTCCCCCTACCTTTCTTGGAAAGGTAACAGCTCCAAAACTCCTTACATGGAGAGAGCAGGGCAGCTAAGCCTCCGCGCATTCCTCCAGCCGCTGCTGCCAGAGGCCTTATCACCAGCTGCAAAAATAGCCTAACTAACACCATGGGAAGCTGCAGCAGCGCAGCAGCACCGAGCCGTCTCATCCATCGGCTCCAGAAGGGACCCAGCACTAACTTCTCACGCCACCTTCCCATTTCCCTAGAAGGCTGCCAGGACGGTGACTGCACGGACACCTCTCTGCTCTCCAAGTGCCCCAGCTGGCGGTTCACAAATAACAATCCTGGAAGCTCCTGATCCTTTTAACTTCCCGCGTTACTTCAGGACTCGATTATGAGAAAACCATTCAATCGCTGCCACCAGGGAGAGGGTGGGTTACATCAGATTCATATACGAAAAGCTACAACAGAATCTTAACCTGACAGCCTACCAAAACTCTTCAGCTGCCCTCCTTGCACATTAAAAAACAATCAAGTGTGAAGATTTGTTCACGGCTGAACAACAACTTAGCGTTATTATTCACTGACTGAACTCAAACAACAGGAAATATCCGAGGGCATAAATCAATCAATGGCACTGGTTACCCTGAGAAAGCAGCTAGGTTAGTGAAGTCATCTCTTCTCCCTCAACCGTGCAACGAAGCTCTCACGCTTGGCATCGCATCTGGACACAGACCACCTCTGAGGTTATGTGGTAACGGTACTATCAGCAATTACTAATTACAGGGGTTGTAAACCTTGAATGTTGATACAGCCTATAAATTTTGTGTTTTCCAACTCCCTATCTCAGCCCCTGTTTTAGGTCATATATCAGACATCGAAGCGTTAAGCTGGAGGCAGCCTGGAACCTGTACACTGTCCTGTTCCACATTCATGGAGCTCCTCAGAATGATAAAAAAACTGCACTGGTCTTTGTGCCAGTTGTTAAGTGTGTGAGGTGGGTGCCTCTGAGGATGCTTCCAAGCTCACAGGCTCAGGAGTCCATACACAAACACTTTGCTTTACAGCAAAATGAACCGAGTAAGGAAAAACAAACCAGGCTACTCTAATCCCGTGCTCACACATGTGGCAGTGTAAGAGCAAAGTCCAGAGAAGGTTGTTCCCTCCAGGAGACACCAGGCCTGGAAACCAGAGGACAGAGCAGCTAAGAGCAAGGCCTCGGTACTAGAACATCACAGCTCTTGCTCACCGGTAACATGGGACTTACCCTGCAATGGTCTGCAAGCCTAAAGCCTGAGGTAACCAACCAGACTGAAAACAGAGGCTGGAGGAGATGCGAGGGCACCCCCAGGAGGGCCAAACTTCCAGTGGTGGTGTTTACCTAACCAGTAAACTCTGCTCATTACCTGGAACCGGAAACCTCTCCTCATTAATAACTAATGAAGAGTAATCTCTTGTGGAAGCTGCCTCCTCATTTGGACACGGCAGCGCTTGACAGCCACGCACTTTGGCTCAGCGGTGCCAGACCAACTTACACATCGGTGAAGAGGGCCGGCGAGTCGGGCCGGTGCGACTGGACGTCTTGCATGGCATTCCATTCGTTGACTGAGGACTGGTCGGAGTTGATATGGCTCTCATAGTAACTGACCCACGTGAGGAAGAGGCTCCCTGGGTAGTAATTGTTGCACCGCGCCACTTCGCAAGCCTTATGTAAACTCTGCAGAGCAGACCTAGGAAGGGAAAAACACTCGCGGGGTTATAATTTCTTCCTCAGGCTGGTATGGAGCGCAAAGCAGCAGCCAAATCCAGGATCTATTCAACAGCCCCCAGCGCTGAGCAGTCCTGGGAGGGTGTGGGTAACCGTAAGAGCTCATATGGCTTAAGGGAAGCATGGCAAGACAAGCCTGGATAACAGTGAAGGTCCCACAAATCAGAGGGCAGAGACAACTGTGCCCTTGGCTCCAAATTCTGCTACAACTACCTAAGCCATAAATAAGATGCACAAAGTTTGTGTCCAAGACAGGGGGCTCTGATGACTCCTACTGTGAGTTCCTACAGACATGGAGAGCTGCACAACCTAGGGCTTCAGATTTGACTTTACTGAGGTGTTTAGGTGTCTGCCCTCTCTCACTACATGTGGGACGTCACAAGTTTCTTCAGCTGCTGCTGGGAAATAAATCCCCCCCCCTCCTATTTTTAGCTTGTTTTAAATCTTTGACTGGGGTAAGATGGATCCAGGTCAAAATCACTGGGGTGACAATGGCATGACACCCCGACAGGCAATGTATTCCTGCAATGTAAAGAAGCTTGAGCCCGAAATACTTCCATGGCCACTGCATTCTTACATAAGCCACCCTAAAAGGAAAGAAAAATGCAGGCAGCTTCTCCTTCCTTCTCCCTATCACAATGAACGTGTCTCATTGGAGACTCCTAAAACATGCACAGTCTTTATTTCCTTATTTATGAGAAATAATAGTAATAATAATAATAATAAAAAAATGTATTTCAAACAAGTGAGCAAAGCAATTTTGCTTTGGAGGGGTTCAAATCAGAGCCCTTTGCAAGGAAAATGATCCTATTCCTTCCTGCTCCAGCTGAGATGAAGATGTGGCTGCAGTGTTAGAAACTCACCAGCACTTGCATGGTTTTCTTTTTTGGTAGCAAACTCCCTTTTCTGTCTCTGAAGGAGACTTCTGACTGCTTGAGGAGGTCTCAAGATAACAATAATGCAAAGCAGCACCTGCTTTTTAAAAGCTCGAGCAGCCAAAACACCTTGGAAGAAGAATTGCTGGGACAGATCATAGTACTCACCACATTGCCTGCACAGACACCGGCTTGAATATATGAACCCTGTTATCTGTTGAGACGCTGAACCCTCTAGAGAGAGGAAGAAAGGCACAGTAAAAAAAACACATCCCAAAAGCCGCTTTTCAGTTAATAACTGATAGTTTGCAGCACGTTAGAACAGCAAAGGACTAAACCCTAAGCAAACACTGCTGAGTTCAGCTAGCGAACAGATCAAAATAGCACACTAAAAGCTCTAAGATAACTCTCAAGCAGCTGCTGTTGGGGAATGAAACTAAGAGAGCGGGGACGGTGCTTGTGCTGTGCTGTTTACCTTGGCAACACAAATTCAGTGCCACAGCTGGGAGCAACAGAGTGCAGCTAAAGAGATCCTGGGGCAGCTACCAAGGAAAGAAAAGTCATTCCACGCACTGCACCGGGCCGCCTTTGGAACCGGCACAAACGGGAATCGGCAAGTCAGGTGTCTATTTGGCAGAGAAACATCATCCTTCTTTTTTGTTGGGCCGCACGCTGCCTGCTGCAAGCGCGATGGAGGAACACATAATAGGATCCCTTTAAGGAGCTTTCACTACACACCCACTCGCCAGTAAAAGCTCCTTTACTCCAGCTTAAAAACACACACGAGCCACTGTCTCAGCGCGTGTTTATTCACAGATAAGTCAATTATTAGTGTTCCCTGCCACAACCACTGTGATTTTTGGGTCTTTGGGCCTACTAACACGCTACAGGGCAACAGCAGGAGAGCTGCTGGACCTGTTACAGATCTGCAGTCATAGAATCATAGAATCCCTAGGTTGGAAAAGACCATTGAGATCACCAAGTCCAAACGTACCTATCCACTGCTAAATCGTAATCCCAAGCACTTCATCTATCCATCTTCTGAACATCTCCAGGGATGGGGACTCAATCACCTCCCTTGGCTTGAGAAATTCCAGTGCTTGAGAATCCTTTCTAGGACGAAGTTTTTCCTAATGTTCGATCTGAACCTGCCCTGGCACAGCTTGAGGCCAATTCCCTCTTGTCACTTGGGCAAAGAGACCAACACCCACCTCTCTACAACCTCCTTTCAGGCAGTAATCGTTTAAATCCTTCTCCACACACCGCGCCATAAGCTCCCGCATGGAGAATTTCTACAATACACAAAAGAAACTCACCCATCCCCATCCAGGTGGATCAAGGTGTCGCTCCACAGCGGCAGCACCAAGCCCATGGTACAGGTGCTACTGCAATAAGAAAGAAAAGGTCAGCCCATCATCTACAGCACCAGGCTATTATTCGAATTTCGCAGCAGTCATTGAGTATTTTGTACTCATTAGAAAAGAAAATGAAAGCTCCCATTGTTGTTGGGGACAAAGCGTGTCAGTGCTGTTCTACAGGTGTCCGGCAAGGTTCATTAACCAGGTAGAGGGTACAGCAGCCACCTTTCAAACGAGCTTAAAGGGTTAACATACGCCCAGGAGAAGAGCAAACAGGATTCAGAAGCAGCAAGCTTTGTGAGCAAGGTCAGAGGGGGCTCACAGTCTTCAGTCAGCTCAAGGCTTTCATTTCAGATTAGTCCCTCTCAAGAGGTTTGGTTCTAGCTCTGATTTTGCAATCCACAGCTTTGTTTTCTTGTTTTTTCCCCTCAGCCACAGCTGCTGGGAACTGGGATCAACACAGTCCAAGCGCAGGGTGATGGGTGGCAGGGCAGGTTAGCAAACACAGGGCTCGTTGCTGACTCCTTCACCCTCTTTGCCCTCAGCCACCTCCTTTCTGCAAGGCTGAGCAAAAAGCCAAGTGAAAAGCAGAAGTCAAGCAATGGAAAAAAGGCAGGGGAACCCAAACACAACCTGCACCGGGCTGTCAAACAAAAAATTCAATCTCACAAAGCTGTAAAATTGGTTCATAACCAAAGCAGCGCTTGAAGATGAATCGGGTTCAACTGCCTCCAGCTCTTACGCTTTGCACTAACTGCTCTCTCATTTCCACAAGCCCTAATGCTCCTGTCAGCCTCCGCGGCTCCTGAGAAGTGGGGGAAGAGGGCAAGACTCGAGGCTTCGCAGGGTCAGCAGACACGAAGCGCTGTAAACACACACGCCTCGGAGCCACCGGTGCCCAGCACAAGGAGACACTGCGGCACGCAGCTATTTCTGTTGACAACATGGGATGAGCTCATGGAAAGATGCGTTTTTAAAAGGCTTCCCAAGGTGGCCGGGGTATTTTTAGTGATACGGTTCAGCAAGCGCTTATCAGAGACCATAGCAACAAGTCTACATTGAGTTATAAATACCGAGTGGGCTAGGGGAGGGTGTATCAGACTGACCATCCAGAACCTGAGTAACTCTAGCAGAAAGCTAAAATGACCCTGCTATGTTATTAGAGACCGAATACCAGCAAGCTCTCAGCTATCAAAGGTGGCCGTGCTGGTTTATCACAGCCAAGAGCAAGCTCCAAGCTCGCAGCAACCTGTGCAAGGACAAGTTATTCTGACGCTACCGCAAGAGCATCTTTGAGCTACAGCTGTGCACGCAGGCACAGGGAGGGAGCCAGCGGCAGCATCAGGCTGGTCCCCCTTTTTAGCAGGCATCACGTGAGCCGAGCATCTAAATCAAGCCACCTGAACTAAAGCATGGCGGCTGTTGTGATCTGCAGGTTGCTTGGAAGGCCACTTCTTCACCAAACAGCTCAAAAAGATTTTTCTAGTGACCCTGCTAACTACTTGAAAGTAATTTCTACCAACTAGGGTCAGAAACAAAGCTCGTTCCTGCAGCAGCTCTGCTGGAAGCAAACATGTGTATGGACCCTTCCAAAATGGTTTGAATATTCAAGTTGTTCTTTCGCTGTAAAGGCCAAGATTTACCTACAATCCTTTAGAAGAGGCATGTGCCTCCACGCCCTCCCTCAAGTGCCTGGTGTTCCCTTCTAAACTTGAAGCTTCTGCCTGTGAAGCTGCTGGGGCCGCCGCCTCCTGGCTTACTGTCACTGCAGCAGCAAAAGCTGCTTCCTAGCCACCCACTGCAGCTTTTCAGAGAGGTCAGCAGTGATTTGAATGAACGAAGCGAAAGCACTAAATCCCGATGACATTCTGACGTCTGGCGAGAGAGCACATGCGGGAGCTGCTGTCAGCAACTGACGTTCCCATCAGGCCCTTTGTGCCATGACCTTGGCAAGGGGCTATCTGAGAGTCACTTTCTTTTAGCTGCTCTCCTGAACCCTGATGTCCAGTTCTCTAAGTACAGCCTTTTCCTCCTTTGCATGCAAATTGCCCCTGTCTTTGGTGCAAAGCTTAGGGACCTCATGATTCAGACACTTAAGGGCACAGAACATCATCTCAGAAGCCTGAGGCTCAGAGGAATGGATGCAAGGCTGACCTGAGCTGCTGCTTTCCCACTGCCACCTCCCTTCTCAAAAAAAAAAGGGTAATTCTGGATCTCAAGCAAGGTGCTGGGCTGGAAAACCTGAAGTAGTTTATCCCCAGAAAGCACAGACACCAAACAGCGGTTTCTAGACTTGCCATGTGGGTGGAACACAAGGACTTTCCCCACCTGGACACTGGGAGTACCTGTCATTGGAAGAGAAATCCATCCCTAGGACAATGCTCTCTTCGGTGTCTTGTCTGCCGTTGGTGGACACGACCACCATGTATCTGGTGCGGTTCTGGTAGGTGCTTTCCAGTCTTACAGCCTAAGGAAAGGAAAGGGAGACATCAGAGAGATCAGTGCTGCAGCCAGTGAAAGACGCATCATGACTTTCCCAAGCCACCTTTCCATGCTGAGCGGCAGCCGCAGAAGCAGTGACGCAGTTTGCACTAGTGTGGATGGCCCGTACTTCTCAGCTGGGTAACCAGCAGAAGAGGGAGAAGCGACTCATTCTCTCGCACAACGCTTTGCTCCACAGCTGAGGTGCTCCTGGTGCTTTCTACACACCTTGCTCTGTCCCACCTGGGCTGTGTTTAAACAACAGCCTGCGAGGCTGGTCCCCTCTGACAGGTCCCAGCCTAGTGAGCCTCAGAGCACTCCACATTCAGTGGGACAGACGGGTGTTGAACCTGCTCGTCACTTCACCAAGAGCTTTGTGCAAAGAGCTAGGGCTTTCGTTTGAACCACCGCGAGCTACAACAGCTCCATTGAGACTTTCCACCAACTTCCTGGGCAGCTGGTCAGCCAGGATCTAACTGATAACGTGGTTTCCTGCGAGTCCTTTGAATTTTCCTATCAACTTCCCCAGCTGGCAGGAAGGTTACTAAGCTATTACCCTATTACCAAGCTGTGCTCACAGCTGGATTCAGATTGCTCAGAAAAGGCAAATGTCTTTGTGCCTCGTTGCTTCTATCACAACCACCCAAGTGCCAAAGGAGATCTAGCAGGACAGGAGGATGCCTGCACTTTAGCCCAAACTCTTCCATATCAAATATTGTTGATAGGATTCAGAAAGCAGCCGTGCAGCGATGTGGTGAATGTCAGACCAGCACTGAAGCTCCTGAAGGGCTTCAGAAGTCTTCTTACAGACAGACTGCTGGTTAGTGAGGAGCCCAAGAAAGAGAGCCCAGCATTGCAAATCTCGCCTAGAAGTAAAGCTTTTTGGATTCCATTCCAAGTCATTTACAGCTATTTTAGTTGTAGGACCCCAACTAGGGAAACTAGGACACCCCTAGAAAGGAAGTGTCTGAATTACGTCTACTGAGTCTCAACTTTGGACAGTCTAATCCAGCCCCAAGATGCTGTCTGGCTCCAGTGTTTACCTTGTTCTTAAACTGCTGCTTGAACTTTGAGCTGGGCCTGGAGAAAGCAAACACAGGCGAGAAGGAGATGTCACCGCCCAGCCCTGCCCCGAGCTGTGGGCACCCGACTGTTGCAACGGGACCCAGTTACCCAGTTCCCCGTGACCCAGTCATCGAAGCTCCAAGTGATGCTTTACAACCTTCGCAAACCGAACCTGAATTCCTCAAACATCTACAACCCTCCCCAGCCACTGCTTGCGTCGACACTTCTTGGTGGCCCATGGGAGTTTGTGGCTCAGAGAGCACAGTCTGAACATTTATCTTTAAAATACATCACAGAATAACTATGGCGAGGGATCTCTCAGGAGAAAGCTGATTCTGATTTTCCCAATACGCTGCTTTAGTTCTTTCTAACTTGGTCTTGGCATCTCCAGGCTTAGAGGAAGCCCCCTCTGACCTCCTCCACCTCACTTGACCACTAGCCAGTAAGTCTTCTTGGCCACAAGACGTGGCAGAATCTACAGCAAAGGTTCAAAGGGCACCCAACAGCTACAAGAGAGCTCGCTGTTTGGCAGGAGGGCTCTATCGCAGGAGACCAAGCTGAGCGCGGCAGGGAAAGCTTCTCAGTGACGCTGCAGGGAGCAGCAGCTCTAGTGACGGGGGTGGAACAGCAAGTGCAGGCAGGAGATGGTGTTGACCGTATCTTCTAGACTCGTCCAGTGGGACCGAAGACAAAGAGAAACTACCCAAACGCCGATGCCAGCAGACAGACGTGCTTTGTACAGTGAGAGGCTGTGCCCCACCCCAGCTCTTTAGGAGAAAGTCATGCTAGAACCAGCCTTATTTTCCTTCCTCCTCCTTGAGTCACTGGGATTCCTTTGGAAACACGGAGGATCAAAGTGGTCAGGCCTTCAAGGTGCAAATTCTGCCAAAGACGACTGTTTCTACTGCTAACCGCTTGTAGCAAAAGAGAAAAGGTGCTCTTCAACCTACAAGAGCAAGCAATCACCAAAGTCTTGGTGGTTACAGCCATCATCTACATCAAGAACCAAACCTCAAACAGAAACAAAGGCTGCTGAGGGTGGGGAGGCCCTGGCCCAAGTTGCCTCATCCCTGGTGGTGTTCAAGGCCAGGCTGGATGGGGCTTGGAGCCTCCTGATCCAGTGAGAGGTGTCCCTGCCCATGGCAGGGGTGGGACTGGATGGGTTTTGAGGTCCTTTCCAACTCAAACCATTCTCCAACAGGAAAAAGACTTGTCTGAAACGGGAGCAGGCAGACAACAGCTGCTCCGTCCAGGGCATCTGCAAACGAGCTCTGTTCTGCCTCTCCTGAGGACGGTCCAGCAGCAAGGGGATTAACATAATCTACTTTACTTTGCCAGAGCAATTTGGCTAGCAGGAAAGGGGAGCGTGGTCTTAATGCAAACCCTTTAGAACACAGCTAGACAAACGGCGGCCAAAGGTCACAGACCTTCCCCGTCGCTGGGGTGGATTTCTGGAGGGCCAGTGAAGAGAAGCAGGGCACGGCTTATTATGGCTCTCTAGATCCAACACTTACACCCTTAGCACAGGGCACAGAACCATGACAGGGGCAGATAATTTGTTTTGCTAATTTTACTAGAATAATAAAACAGCAAAGTTGACGTTCTACACCAGCCGACCTCAAAAATTACTGTTTGTGCTCCAAAAATTACTGTTAGCCCATCCAATCACAAATTGGCCCCTAACCTCTCCATTATGCTCTAGTTCACGTGCTCACCCAACAGGACAGGAGCACAAAGTGAGTGTCCAACAGCTTTTAAATGAAGATATTTAAATCCCACTCTCTCCAGGGAGGATAGCTTGGCTTCAGGGACTGTGATAGGATGGAAGGTTCTTTCTCAGCAGCTGATCTACATAGTGCTTGCTTTCTCCTCAGTTCGGGGAGGTTATTTAGTCTGCAGTCCTCTGTAGCCCTTTCAGGGCCAGCAACATTTCTTAGTTTTACCCACCTAAACACAAGCCAACTTTTGTCTCCTGCTGAATTCTTGTTTTTTCCAAACTGTGATGGGGTATTTTACCAGCTCTTATGAACAACACATTCGAGAAGCTAAGTTCACACTGACCTTTCATCTTTTTCATGCTCGCTATAGTAGCTATTTCATACAAGAATACATTTCTCACTGGGCTGTTTGATTTGAAGAGAAAATAAGCACCCAAGCTTCTCAAGTCTTTTATTATTCAACAGACCTAAGCAAACAAGTCCCCACTCTGTGAAGCTACAGGACTATGTGCGATCAGTTTGTACCTTTAGAACTCATTTTCCTCTCCTTCCTACTGATCTTGAGCTGATGCAATTGCTCTAACCTTGCTCTCAAGGAAGGCTAAACCGCTCTGCCAACAGCTCCAACAGGAAAAAAGAGTTGTTCCAAATTTCAAGGGTAGGTTTATAAAGGATTAGATTCCTCCGCTGCCCTCAGAGCAGTGAAGTCTCCCCTCCAAATGACAGCAGCCAACACAAGAAGAGAATGTGATTCTCTCAGTACTGTTTATATTTCAAATCTCGTTTCCAGCTACTATTTTATGAGTCTATTGCAGCTCCGCACACCCTTCATTCGTCAAGAATCAATTAAATTCAAGTAGACCATCGAACTTAACCTCACGCAAGATTTCAGCATTCCAAATGCAGCTCCAAACAAAAGGGTTTATGTCTCAGCCCACAAAGTCCTTATTCAGCTGTTAAGGCTAATTTGTCCCAAATCACACAATGTAGCCAGTGATATTCCCGAACAATGACTTGTTCAATAGCTTCCAATGTTCTAACCCTGGCTCGGATTCTGAAAAAATGCCGAGAATCCCCATCCCCATCACTCTGATTGTGATTTCGGTGACAGCAAGGTGTGTGCGCGACAAAGCCTGGGAGCAGCTCCTTTTGTCTGCTTACAAAGATTGTTGATGGCAAATTACTTTTATTAAAAGTTCAAGCATTCCAGAGTAAACCTGCTGCTTTCTCCCAGCTATACTGATAACATCAGTTCAGCTCCAGCACAGCTCAGGAGGATCCAGCAAACCAGAGGTGCCAGAACAACACTTCTGATGCTGGCAGAGACCTACGTGGGGCACACACGTTGCTAAGAAGCACCAAGACAACAAAAAAAATTTCAGGCTACTGAGCGATGAGAGATGCAGAGAGGCTGCAGTCATGCCTGACCTTGCAGAGCACTTCAGCGTGTCCTAGACAAATTCCTCACTGCTCATCTTCAGCTTCTGTCGCTCTTCAGGACAGCGCGTTAACGTTATAAATAGCAAACGCCTAATTTTCATTACATCATTATAGGAGGCAATAACTCAAAAGGGAAGAAAGATGAGGCTCGATAAAGGCGCAGGGCTACATGTGAAATCTACACGCTCCTTCCTGACGAGCCGTGGTCTTCTGGGTTGCAACGAGTTAGGAGGGCAGAGTGAGGAACACGAGTGATCTAATATGGAACAGTGTTCACTCTGGTCAGAAGCATCATCTACTCTTGATTTAAATAAGACTGAGCTAATTTACCCAGCTTCTCTGAACTGTTACAGTTCTTTTTGGGAGCATAAGTGCTCAGTACTTGGTTCAGACAAGGGAAATCTTCTAGCCACACAATTTGTCTTGCAACAACCAAAATAAACAGGCCTTTCATAACCAGATGGCTTTTTACCTTTGCGGCTGCAAAGACAACTCCCCAAAGCTGCTGATGAAACCACTCGAACGCGTCCACACGCACCACTCTGCGTTCATGAGTTACACAGGCGTATTTGTCAAGTGGAACTTAACCTTTACATTCATGAAGAGCAGATAAGCAAAAAGGCAGCCTACCAGCCTGATGTTGTCTTCTGGGCGGAGCAGTATGAACATGGCCTGCAGGTGCTGCTGGAGATCCCCTGCAGGCAAGAGGGAAAGGTAAATGTATTAAAATAGTTTAAATCACATGCAAGTTCCTGTGTGTCCGGCCAGAGCAAACTTCCACTGAGAAACCCAACACGTCACCGCGAGCATTGTCGCTTCCACCCACTCGCAGATGACAAACTTCCATTTCTTAGTCAGCTGCTCTTTGCTCCATGTGCTCACCTGTTCCCGGTTTACCATGCTTGTTCCCGCTAACTCCTGTTATCTTTTTAGCAGAGGTAGAAAGCGTTTCAATACTCTTTATTCCTGTAAAGAGGAGGGGAATCTGGATCCCACCCCATGGTTCAACATCTTATTCTACCATGGCTTGAAATCAGGAATCTGCAATTTCTTTTACACCAGCCTATTACTCGGTACGGAACTTCTACCCAGACAAAATATCCCCTTTGAAGAGAGATTCAGTCTCATTAGAGAGCAGCATGTGCCCACGTACGCTTATCTACCAACCCCACCCAAAAGTGGCTAAAAATTGCCACCAGAAACATCAAACAGCCCTAATTTTGCCCAGAAAATGCTCACTATGCTTTTACTGGCAAGGCTGAGGAAGACTGAAATAAAGAAAGAAATCAGTCACGCGGTTACTTTAAAATCTGCTTAAAAAGAGCTGAGTGCCTCAGGTTCCTCAAGCAGCAAGTCTTTGAGAGATAAGCGAGATGCCTCCTGATGGTGCCGCTTTGCTGACTTCTCAGCGCTCCTCCCTGGCTGCAGAGAGCCAAGAGTTCCATCACTTCCACATTGCTTTCCAAGTGCCAGTGAGCAATAACACCTCCAGCAACGAGCTGGCTTTCCAATCTACACAAGAAGAGGAGCCTTTACTCTTCCACCCTCTCCCAGTCCCACACAGGCATTTTGGCGACACCACTGGGAAGAGCAGGAATGCTGGAGCAAGTATTCAGCTTACGAGGCTATGAGAGCACTGTCTAGTAAGGCTGACTCCTGACCTCACAAAATTCTAATTCAGAGGCATCAGAAACCATCCTATCTCACAAACTTTCAGAAATAAGCAAACCTCAGGCTTGGAGCAGCATCCCTGGAGGTGTCTGAGGGACTGGACGAGGTGCTTAGCGACATGGTTTAGTGATTGATGGGAATGGTTGGATTCGATGATGCGATGGGTCTTTTCCAACCTGGTGATTCTATGATCCAGAAGGGCCACATAAGGGAAGAAAGGGAACGCTGCCCAGTGAGAGCATGGTACCCACTTTCCAAAGGCTTTTATAGCTGGTGGAACAGTGGAGCTGCGGCAGGTTCTCTCCCGATAAGTTTGTGTGGACTGGGCTATGCAGGACACGGCATTCCCCGCTCTCCTCTTCCTTCCTCCTCGAAACACATTCCAGCATATGGAGAATGAGTCAGTGCCCCGAGATTGTGTTTTTAACTGGAGTGGGGAAAAAACGAGCTACTCTGCATCTCAGGGGAACTCACAGAGAGCACCAGCGGTGACAAATGGTGACAAACACCCGAGGCTGCTTCCTTCTGGAGCGGCTGGCACTGAACAGCAGTGACTTAGGGACACAGGTACCAGAGGAAAGGCCAGCTCATCCATCAGATGCTCGCCCTTCCCAAGGGTGCCGTGAGAGACAGGATTTCCCCACGCCGACACCAGCGCAAAACCCTGACAGGGGGCTCAGTTCCAGCTGCCAGCACGGTGGGAGTTGGTGAGAACTGGACTCAACAGGCAAAGTCCCTCTCTTCCAGGTGGCTCCTCCTGCCTGCAGCCTTGGAGCGCCCAGCAAGTGTTTGACTCACGAGGCATTCACACATTTCAGGCAGCTTGAAACGAGACGCTTCGCCTGAGTTTATTCCTCCCCAAAGTGTAACAGTTCCCACCTATTGCTGCCAGCAATTCCACATCGGGAACCAGCTCAGGAGCCAAATCTTCCAGTTTAGAAAACACCACCAGGGCTACTGGATTATCTCAATTCCTAAAACAGAGAGGGAGCTTAAGACAACCCTTCCTGCGAGGCTCAAAGAGCTCCTCTGCCCCTGCTCCCAGCCTGCCCTGGCAGCCTTGGATGCTCCAGAGCTGGAAAGCAGAATATCGCTCCCTTGGCCGGCTTCAATCGACTTGCAGCATTTTCAGCCTCAAACACACAAGGCATTCTGTCAGCTTCCTGGATTAAGAAAAAGCAAAGGGAAGGTTTTAACGTGCCAGAATCGGCACAAAGATATCACATCCTGCTCTAGGAAGAGCTGTCGGCTCCGCTGGCATTCGTGGTACAACTGCTGCTTCCCAGCGCATTGTCCAGCAACCAGCAGATGCCTTTGTTTCCTGGCAAGCGAGGTGCAAAGCATCAGCTAGGGTGGGATCTCACACGCGATTTATAGTATCACAGAGATGGAAAAAAGCCCCAGGGAAGCTGCATCCTTTCCCGGCCTCCAGCGCCGTCGGAAGGCGAAAGCAAACCCACCAGCCTAGGGAACACAGCCCCACTGCCAGGTGGGATGGGGCGCAGCGAGAGGAGTGTGGACAGCTGGGACCGTATCCAGCTCATCTGCCAGCTCCCGATTGCCACTGCTGAAGATGAGATAATTAAAGAAATGGGCGTGAGCATTAATTATTTCCTGTTACGCACTTACTCTTCATGCTGGATTCTGGCCCTTCTGATGAATTGGAAAGGGAGGTCACGAAGGTCGGGTCGGCCTTCCTAGAAAAAGCTCTCGTGGCCACTCGAAACCCTATGGCATCCATAGGCAGCAATTCCATACTGGAAAGTTATGTCCGCTCTCCACTCCCCTTCTAATTTTGTGTGCCAGAGATAAGTCACCACACACACACGGGAATGAAAGCTGAGCACAGATTAGCAGAGGCCAAGAAAGGAGACAGTTTTCCCTGCCAGGGGCTGGTTCACCTCGCAGAGCTGCTCTCTCTGTTTTAATTTAGGTGGCGCAGGCGTTTTGCTCAGGAAGGTGACACGTTGATCCCCTGGTGTCTCAGTCTGCTGGGGGATATTGTAGATTAGAAATGGTCACAGAAGACAAAGCTGGTGCACACTCATAGAAAAGGACTTCTCAGTCCAAAATCATTAATACTACATCATTAACATCACTTGATGAGCAGGAAACAGAGGAAAGGACAAGCACGGATGCCTCGTTAAATCTCACTCACAGGAATCGAAAGAGTCTTCCAAGAACCAAAATCCCACAGGCAAGCCAGCCTCTTCCATCGAAAACATCTTGCAATTACAACACAGTGGATTTGATTTCTTGGCAACCTGGCTTCTAAAAGCTCTGGACTGATCAGACTAGCGACAGTTTTCCAAACGTCCCCAGCTGTAGGCAAGGTGATGAGGTAGCAAGAGAGACTCAAAGCTGTTCGTGCTGGCTTCACAAAAAAACCCCTTCCAACGCGTCTCCTCTGCAAGGCAGAGCCAACGCAGCAACTCGGGGGTGGAGACCTGGGCTTCAGAAATGCAGAGGAATTTGGGGAGAGAAAAAGCCAAGGCAGGTCAAGATAAACTTCTTGTAAAAGAATGCTGACTCCACTTTCCCACAGAAGACCACTGCGCTTCGGTCTCAAGCAGCAAGGCCAGCTTTAAATTGAGTTTACAAACAATTTATCTTCTTTTGACAACCGGTAATTAACGCATCTCACCCAAAGCGATCTGGGTGCTGCCTGTGCTCTGTCTGAGTGGAAGGATGTAACTGACTGCCTTTTACCTCAAACTCTGTCTGTAAAGATGCTTCCAAACAGATTTTGGGGTGGACGAGACATCAGGCAGGTAACTCTGCTGGAGACACAGTTGGATGAGTGCCTGATGGTACCAAAGTAAAAATGAATGTACAGCTGGAACCAAACCAAATCCCCTTTTGGTGCCACTTCTCGGCAAAGAAAGTTGACTCCAGCCTCTCCGTTTCTGTCTCTGCCCCATATGCAAAAGCATGAAGCTCTCACTGTTGTTTTTCTCCTGCTGGTTGTTTCACGGAAGGGAAAAGCCCCACACTATCTGATCCCTGTAGAACACCGTCAGTGAATAAGCGCCACAGACACAATGAAAACCGACCTGCTCTGAGCTGTTTGAGTTTCATTATTCAGCCTGCCTTTTCAAACACGGAATCAAAGCGAAAACACAAATCAAACTTTCAGCAGATAAAGAGGGTGGAATTATGACTGACTCCATATTATTCACCCTGCTCTCACGTCTGAAAAGTCACACTGACTTTGCTCAGGTTTCCTCAACGTCACGTACAGGTAAGTCTCCTCCCTTTCTTCCATCATAACCAGTTACTTTCAGACTGGGAAGGACAATGACTCATCCTGTATCAGAATCTCACGTTTCCCAGCGCAAGGCGTGAAGGATTTCATGGCAATCCTCCAAACCATCCCGCATACGTAACCTAAAGGATGGTATTTTGTAGGGCAGTTGTTCTCAACTCTCTGTGATATCACGATCGCCGCCCTGGTGTCGCTGACTTGTTTGATTTTGCAGGATAAACAATAGTATTGAACCATTTTTTTCTCTCTATTTTCTCAGGTTACCCAGAGAAGCTGCGGTTGCCCCATCCCTGGAGGGGCTCAAGGCCAGGTTGGATGGGGCTGAGAGCCCCTGATCCAGTGGGAGGTGTCCCTGCCCAGGGCAGGGGGTGGAATTGGATGGGCTTTGAGGTCCCTTCCAAACCATCCTGTGATTCTGTGATGGGTTATTGCAGTCCTGAGACTGGCAGGTTTGGCTTCAATAGAGCCCTGGTGCAAAAAGAGTTGTGTGCCACTTGGCAAGAACAGACTCGAGAAAGGTGGACTCGGAAACAAGGGTGAGCAGACACAACCCGTTACCTGCGTGCTTGTTGCGCCTGTGACTGATCCGGGGAGTCGAGGAGCCATTGCCCCGCGGCAGGAAGAGCGCTGCACCTTTCACAGTGAGGAAGCTCTCGCTGATGCTGCAAGGGGAGAGACAAACAGTGAATGAGGACAATGCAGTTTGAGGAGCAACAGAAGAGGTTGGAGGCACTGAATGCACGGTCTGTTCTACTGTGCGGATGCAACATGGACTGAATTTTGATAAAGAATTTCTTTTGGGTAAAGAACCCATCTCCACAGGTACTGCAAACATTCAGAGCATAACCAAGAACACCATGAACAGAGAAACAGCGAAAAGCAGAACACACGCCTGGTGCCGTCTGCCCGCAGAGGTGGAACCTGAGCAGGCAGAGGGGATTAACCTATGGTTATATTTTCAAATTGAAAGTTGAGATGAGCGATCCACGTTTCTAAATGGCGATGAACAGAGCAAGCCCACACATCTCTATAATTATGGATTCTGTTAACCCTGTGTGCTTTGTGGTTCAGAGACGATGCCCCGGAGAAACAAATGTCTCCCTTCAGCAGTCAGCCAAAAGAAAATTAGTGTACGTAACAGATTAAGAAACCATGAAACTTACTGTCTATGAGTCATATGATTATTAACTCACACAGACCAATAAATTAAAAGCAAAATAGTAATAATGTTCAATTCAGACATCACTCACTGCCTTGATTTTGCCCTTTCTGAAGTCAGAGAAGTAGAGAGGTTTGTGGAAAGGGGAAATAAAGAATTCAAGCTCTGTGGAAGAGCTGATATTTTAATTACAGCTTCCAGGAGCTTTCTTAGAGGTGCTGTGGTTCACGGAAAAAGCAAGACACTAGAGATTTTTGCAATTAAGCCATCCTGTTGCACAGTAAAGGGTTCCTGCTCTTCTCAGAATTCATAAGATAGTCACACAAGCTTTGAAGAAAGCCAGAAACAATTCCACAGTCAACAGGATGGTTGATGAACGATAAGACAGGATGGGAGAGTCCCTGGCATCGTGCACCCCCAGCAGCTCCGTGCCTTGAAAGACGTTGGCTCATTCTCTTCAAATGAAGAAGAGACCAGGAACTTCTCAGTTCCTTTTTCTACTTAAACAAATGCCAAACCTTATTGTTTATTCCCCTCCTTTAAAAGATGAAGACTGGGAAACAATAACAGAGTAAAATCCCCGCCATAGATCTGCGGAGATCCAAAATGCAGGTGGACACTAGAACATGCCAAGGCAACCCTGTCACAGCCACTTCTGCAGAACAAGCAGAGGTCACCTGCGGCCTCGGCATCAGGGACCTATGTCAGTGGCTACTCAACAGCATCACAGAGAAATCAGATGTAACCACAAACCAGGACACGGCACGGTACAAACCTCTGATCTTCTACTTCAAGATTTGAGGTTGCCCAGAGCAGGGGTGGCTGCCCCATCCCTGGAGGGGTTCAAGGGCAGGTTGGATGGGGCTTGGAGCCCCTGATTCAGTGGGAGGTGGAACTAACTGGATGGGCTTTGAGATCCCTTCTGACCCAAACTGTTCCACGGTTCTATGATGATTCTAAGGACACTTCTGCTTTCAGATCAGCACCCACAACAGGAGCAGGGCAGGACCACAAGCCAGGAGACAATACCAAGGTTCAAAAGCAGTGAGAAGACATCATCTCCTCCTCTCCTGCCTCATTACAGAGGCAAAGGAATTTCAAGCTGCACAGAACTCAGCAGTCAGAGTCGGTTTTCACATAGTTAATTTTATCAGCAGAGCCAACAACTAACATTAGCAATCCTTTAGCCTGAGGTCTCCCCCCCAGAAGGCTGAATTAGCAACTTATTTTTAGTGGATAAAGCAGCATGTAGCTAGAGGGCTGGGAGGTTAAAAATCTTCCCACTTCCATCACTTTCTCTTATCAGCAGGTCTCTGCTGTCAGCCCTGCCTGGAAGGGAAACATCAGCAGAACTGAAGAGATTTCCATCAGGGACATCCTTCCAGGAGGCCACAGGCCTCCTGGAAGGATGTCCCTGATGGAAATCTTCTACAGAAGAGAAGGTGGATGGAGAACCTTGTTTTGGGCTACTAACCATAAGCAACAAATTTGTCTCAGTAAGACTAAGGAAAAGGAATTCAAATTCCCATGCAACGGGCTGGAAGAGCTGCGGAACGTGGCCATGCAGATCATTCCTGCAGAGAGAGAGGTCAGGCGGGCAGGGCAGAAGCCAGGGTAGATGTTCATCAGCACGGTTGGGAAATGAGCAGATCAGCAGAGGCAAGGACCTCATCCTTTTGCCCGTTCCAGTGTTGGGATGAGGGCACAGAACGGCACCGGCACTCCCAGAATCACCTGCTGTGAACTCCTAACACAGACACACAACACAGCACAGCATGGCACCCTAGCAAAAAATACCTATCAAACACAAACACAACCAAGCCCTTGCTCCGAGATCACAAGCCGTAAAGAAAATCTTTGGAGGAAAGGCAAGAATTTTATCAGGAAGGCCAAGGGGCAGCACTAACGCTGCAGCTGCTATTTGGTTTCATCCCTGGAGGTGTTCAAGGCCAGGTTGGATGGGGCTTGGAGCAGCCTGATCCTGTGGGAGGTGTCCCAGCCCACGGCAGGTGTTGGAGCTGGATGGGCTTTAATGTCCCTTCCAACTCAAATCATTCCATGGCTCTATGAACACCTTTTTAGAAGCACGGCAAGGAAAGCAAAGAGGCACCTGAATAGCTTCTGGCAATGTTTTATCCTAATTAACACTTAATTAAGTTATTGTGAGCCTGAGGATGACTTTCCAGTCGGCTCTCCTTACTCACCAGAGCGGCCCCTTTCCAGCAGGCTCTGTCCTGTCCAGCCCAGCCCTTAACTGGGCGCTTGCCAAGCAGCACAACCAGCAGAGCTGGCATCATCCCTGAAAAGGTTCAGCAGGAGGACTCTTCCCACCCCGTCGCCTGCACGGGGACAGGTCAGCGTGGTGAGGAGCAAACCCAAACCTCCTCGATCCGTCACCTCCTCCCAGCACAGGCAACAACACAGGCACTACAGGGAGGTCACATCCCCTGTCCTGTCCCCTCTTGCCCTTAGCTGGAATGGGGAGATGAAAAAAGCCATGGGATAGCGGAAATGAAGATTTCAAGATATTTGACATTTTGGAATAAAAGCCTGCTACCTGTATTATTTACAGAAATACGATCATAACGGTTGGACTCGATGATCCAGTGGGTCTTTTCCAACCTGGTGATTCTATGATTCTATAATCTCCCTGCCAGTCTCAGGGATTTATTAACCAGAACATTGCGGAAAAGTGCTTGGAAGAAGCTTCCTAACAGAGTTTGTGAGCTGCAGCTCAGCTCTGGGAGGCAGCACTGGGATTTCTAAACCAAACCTGGCTCCAGCTGCAGCTCCTCATGGCAAGAGCACAGCGCTGTAACCCCAGCTGCATCCAGCTCCTGAGGAAAAGGAGATTTTCTTAAAAGTCATGTCTTGGGATAGAAACATCACCCAGAACAAGCTTTGCAGGACCGTGTTCCACCAAGAAGGGTTTTGCATTTCCAGCCCAGGTGCAGGACATCCCTTCCCTTCCAGAGAAACCAAAGGCGACAGAAGAAAAGCAGAAAAAAACGACCTAAAAATTAGGCAGACGAGGCTGATAGTAAGGAATGACACAGGTTAGTTTTGGTGTTGACCACCTGGGAGTCCTGAGAATGTGAAGGAGTGATGCCAACATCTATAGTAAAGCACTGGGGATTTCAGCTGGGCACCTGGCTCATCCAAATGTCACTGGGGTGTGTGGTGAAAGGCAGCCCCGGCTGCAGAGCCAGCAGCTCAACCTGCACAGGATGGGGAACAGGCGCTGCGGAAAGGGGTTTATAGTAGGAACCGAAAACAAATCTTGCACGTCTGGTGATTTTCCTTGGTTTTAAGCTGGGCTGCTCCCTCAAGGGCCCCCGACGCTCTGCTCCAACACGAGCGCTGCAGGGAGGAGCGGGCACATCTCTGCATTGCACATCCCACCTCCTCCCACTCGGCTCTACCCAGTTCCTTTTCTCCACAGATTGCAAAACACAAGAAAAAGACTAAAAATTCAGGCTCTGGCAGGAGCGGTGCAGCAGGCGTCAACACTGAGCTCACTGCCGAGGCTGCGGAGCCAGGCGTGGAGGGAGGGCAGCTGGGGACACAGAAGCAAGTGCACCAGGGCTCACCCTGCAAGAGCAATTCCAGCACAGCTCGCTGTGCCTGCTGTGGAAAAAGTGATAGGAGGGCAGGGCAAGCAGTCTGGTGGCGTCCTCAGCACTTCGAGCTGTCTCCCTCCTTCCCAAACCGGTCGTCACAGGCAGTCCCAGCACACGGCATCACGTCTGGCTCTGACCACCAGCCTTCCTCAGCCACAAGGAGGGTCGTGGCTAACGAAGCATCAGTGGCCCAGCCAAGGGGGCACTGGTGACTGGATAAGCAGCTGGAAGAGCCCTGGGTATTAGGAAAAGGTTCTTCAACCAGAAGGTGGTGGAGCAGCTCCCCAGGGAAGCAGTCACAGTGCCAAGCCTGACAATATCCCAGAAGCATTTGGCCAACATCTTCAGACACACGGGTCAATGTTGAGGTTGTCCTATGCAGGGACAGGAGCTGGACTCCATGATCCTTATGGGTCCCTTCCAACCCAATTCATTATGCAATTCTGATAATTCTGCACAGTCTGGGACCTTCCTCACCCAGGCACCAGGTGAGAGCATCCCACACGTCCAGCATCCCTCCCTAGAAAAGCAACCACGCTTGCAGGTTACACTCAAGTTTTTTTCTCAGTAAACATAAACAGCATTCACAAACAGCATCCCTATTTCCCTTGCTTGCTTTTTAAAGCACCTGGTTTAATAACTTCTATAGAATTAATTAATATTGTTGGCAGAGAGCAATGTTTGGCTTCCAGTTTAAGCCTTTGCGCCTAGGCAAGTGATAAAGGCACTCGGTTCTCAGCACACAGAGGCCAAATCTGAGGGCTGTGCAAAGCGAAGTAGCACCAGTCACTAAAAAATACATAAACCCAAGCCCAGAAAACAAAACAACCCACACCAGGGGAACAGGAAAGACAAGGATAACTCAGGATCGCTCCGCACTGATATTTGTGTTAAGAGGGTCAGCTGGCAGCACACACGGACAAGTCCAGGCCCCTCCAAGATCTGAAATAGAAACAAACCCAGCGCAGGGCACAACAAGGGCCGTGACTTACCGAAAAGGGCTCGGTATCACTGTCAACAGAGGAGCCAACACCGCAGCCAGGCAGAGAAAGGGGAAGTGGTTCTCCAACAAAAGGCATCTCTCACCACTCAGCAGTTTTGCAACTTAAGAAACGGCACAAGGAGGAAAACAGACCAAGCGTGGGAACCCGGTCATCGCCGAGGTCTGACGCAAACCGCATTTTTAGCAACATCTGCATTTGTGCCTTTTGTTAAAGGAACTGTCTACGAGCACTTCCTCTGCTCCAAGGTGGGGCCCCGGAGAGATAATTCAGCTGCAAGGACACAGACGGGCATGAGCTCAGAAAGACCAGCGGCAACTCTTTTGTACTAACTTATCGACTGGTCCCTTCCCACTGTAGACAAGTTGTCTTGCCCCTCGCTTTGGTCACCCATGTGGATATCTGCTGAGGCTGAGCTAGGACAGCAAGAACAACTTCCAGGTTGCTAGAAAAAAACAAAAGGTGAGAATGAGTGGTGTGAGCTCTAAAGAACCTCTATTTACTCCAAGTGCTGAAAGAGTTAATGGTGAATGCAAAAAGGAGTAGATATGAAATAGGTTGTGTCTCTAAGTGAAGAGCAACCCCTTCAGATGCACAACAGGTTCACGCTCAGACACGGTTTCAGAGATGGGATCTAACCGGTCTCAGGCCAACCAAAAGGCTGGAGTTGATGGTCTAAGAGTTGAGGCCACTGCTGGAGAAACCATCACACACACATGCCATCAGTTCTCCTTTGCCACCAGCACCTTGACTTGAGCTCCAGAAGTCATTTTGCAAACTTCAGGGTGAAGGCAGCCTGGTGGAAGATGGCGTGGAAGGCAACAGCTCCGGGCTGAGAAACCCAGCCCTGCCCGAGGTGCCTCGCTGCAAGGAGAACAACAACACCTGCTGTTTGCAGAGTTTTCAGCCCACGTGGCTGCACCGTGCCCAAAACAACCACAACCACCTGCAGCGTTGCTCTGCCTCCCAGCGCCCCAAGCCTCGCTCCACAGCAACAAGCTGACCCCGGGACTCCTATCAAGTGTCCTCCCTTGCAAGCAGGGCTGGGATTTATTGGTTACAGGCACGGGAAAGCAGCCTGGGTTTTGTTTTAAGCTGGATTCCATAAGACAACATTTTATCATGTCTGATAACAGTTGAAGTCTGCACGGGTTTCTCGTTCCCCTCATGGCTCGTGAGTGACCCAGCTCAACCACAAACAAGCTCCTAAAGCGAAGGCAACGCAGGCAGAGCCCTGGCACGGGCACTGGCTGAGCAAACACTGCAGGCTCAGCGCTGCCCGCGCTCCCCTCTGCAAGCCCAGCCCTGCTGCTGACAGCTCCCTATTCTGTTTCAGAGCGCTGCTGCTGGACGCCTGCTCACACAGGAACGCGCACACAGCTCTCCCTGGGCCACCTCACCACCCAGCCCATCCGCATCCCTTCTGCCAGCGCTTGGTGGGCTCCCAACAGTGGCTGGAAAAGCCAGAAAACATCGTCATGTTGAAGCTGGACTGCTCAGGGATGAGCAAGATGCACCCAGTCACAACACTGGTGCCAGCACCCAAATGCAGTGCAGGTTGGGACATCCCATGCAAACACAGCACCAATCATCAGTAATTACTTATTTCACAGAATCATAGAATCACCAGGTTGGAATAGACCCACCAGACTGAGTCCAACAGTTCCTATCAAACACTAACCCATGTCCCTTGGCGCCTTGTCCACCTGTCCCTTAAACCCCTCCAGGGAATGGGACTCAACCCCTCCCTGGGCAGCCTCTGCCAGTGCCCAATGACCCTTTCCATGAAAAATTTTCTTCCTAATGTTCAGTCTAAACCTCCCCTAGCAGAGCTTGAGGCCATTCTCTCTCGTCCTGTCCCCTGTCCCTTGGGAGGACTATGAACTCAGGCAGAGATTGTACGATTCAGTGCTGCGATAAAGGATGGGGGAAAACCATCACACACCGACCTGTTCTTATTCCCACACCGTGCAAACATCAAAACCCTTTATCAATTGGCCACCTCACTACACAACTCTACAGGAGCTCCAGTGAGCCACATGTTGGGTGCTCACAGTCACTCTCCAAGCTGGCTTCAGAGAATCCATCCAGAGAGAAGGAAAAACTCTCCACAAAGCAACAGCAAAGCAAGTTGTGCAAACAAAGCCCTGATGCGCTCTGGAGTTTGTGGCTGGGGAAATGCACAGAATCACTTTTTCTACAGTCTGAGCATGGCAGTTCCCATACCAGAGAGGAGGCGGCTGACACGATGAGGATGCTCAGTAAGAAATCCGGGCACTTGGTGTTTACAGAAGAAATTTGATTCTATGCCCTTTTTTTTAAAGCAAGAGCCCAGGACCGGAAGAAAGACTGCGAAAGGAATTTGTTTTACACGATACTCCCCAAAGGCTTCCAGGTCTCCAAGTCAAGACATTACCAGATGAAAGGCCTACACGACATTCTTCTTGTTCTATACGCTATTTAAACATCCCCAGACTCTAACGGACACCGCAGGGCTCACAGAGCAGGACAGCTAGAGCCAAGGGAGCGCTCTGCCATGTTCCACCACCACGTGCCGCACTCCCACCAGCTCTGTCTGTCCAAACCTGCCCTGGTACCAACACCACCGCTTCGCAAATACATTGTTAAAAATACTTTAATGAATATGAGAAAACTTCACGAAGAGGATCTATTCCATCAAGGATTGGTGAAAAAAACCCAGCAGCTTTGGATTAGTCATCATGCGAAGGAAAGTTCTCTTGACACGTATTTATCTTTCTTCTCTCACAATTAGCACAGGTCATGTTGATCCTCTCCAAAGCACACAATCACCTCCTCTGCCTTCACACACAGCACATTTCTGCTCAAACCTTGAACAATAGCTGACACATCCTCGAGCAGCTGGTTAACAACGAGCCCGAAGGGTGTCTCCCCAGTATATTTAAGACAGGATATTTTATAACTGATTTCCCCTCCGCACGTGCGGGTCCGTGATTCATCGCTGCCGCAGACCTGACCACGTTTGGGCTGGCCAGCAGCACCCTGCAAGAGGACCCGGCCTGTAACACAAGTGGAATGGGACACGCTAAGGTCACTGCGCTGTCCCTCCCCGCCCCAGCAGCTCCGGGGGCACCTATATTTAGCCAAAGTATGCCCAGCACGTTAGGGATGGAAGGAGACCACTGACTCACCCCAGTCACCACCAGCGCTGGCCATCTCCCCAGGACAGGGACCAGGAGCTTGGAAGTACCCCAGCCGCGGCTCAAAACAGGACACCCTGTGCTCCCAGGACAGCACAGCACCTTCCCTGGCACCCACAGCTCCCCTGGGCACAAATCCAGCCCTGGAGGCAGCCCAGGTGCGGGCAGGTCGAGGAGGACACTGCTCCATCGCTGCTTCTGCTGGTTACGGTGGGGATGGCCAGGACAGAGCGTGGGCTCCACTACGACGGAGAGCAGAGAATCATAGAATAGAATCATAGAACAACCAGGTTGGAAGAGACTCACCGGATCATTGAGTCCAACTGTTCCCATCAATCACTAACCCATGTCCCTCAGCACCTTGTCCACCCGTCCCTTAAACACCTCCAGGGAAGGTCCTGCCACCTTTGGAAGCGGCACCGTGCCAGGACTCGGCTCTGCAACCACCCCAACAGCCAGTCAGGGTATGGGATGCAGGAATTACGCTGGGGACGCAGCGTGGCTCTGATCGCAGCCTCCCTGCCTGCCCTACACTAATGGACCCCTGCAAACAGGGCACCAAAACAAGGACCACTCTGTCTCCACACAAAGAAATCAACGCTGAATAATAACTCTTTTCCTCTGTGCTAGAAAGAAGCAGATGCTTGTTTACCAAAAGCATCAAAAATGATCAAGAGGCTGTTGGATTGGACTCATAAAAAAATAGAAGGAAGTTATTTGTTCGGTATTTTAACTTCTGCAGCACTCAGCACTTTCCATTCTCTCTCATTCCAACTGCATCCTCCCCGTGCACCAGGGCTGTTTGATCCCTAACTGACAGCTCCCCGCAGGAACAGGAAAATCAGTTTAGGACTCCCTGTCCCTTCCCATTAGTGAAAAGGACAGTCAGCGGTGACCAGCAATGCAAGATGGGATGCGAAACATTTCTGAGGGAGCAGCCACGTGCCAGATTTCTCTCAGTGGGTTTTCATTTGGAATTAGAAGCCTCAAGGAGCTGTACGTGTCGTGCCAATGTAACTTGTCACCAGGGTATTGATCTGCTCACCCCTCCAAGTACACCAGTGACGTTGTGGGATGGAATAGCAAAGGTAAAATGAAGGGAATACAAACTTCAGTGTGGCTGTAAATAGTAACTTGAGATTTTAATCAGTTAGCAGTGAGAAAATATCAGAGAAACTATAAGAAATATTTTATAGTTGGAATAGTTTAACGCACTTTGGTTCAGCCTGGAGAAGAGGAGGCTCTGGGGAGACCTTAGAGCAGCTTCCAGCGCTGAAAGGGGCTCCAGGAAAGCTGGGGAGGGGCTCCTGGTCAGGGAGTGCAGGGATAGGATGAGGGGGGAACAGTTTTAAGCTGCAAGAGGGGAGATTGAGATGAGATCATGGGAAGAAATGCTTTCTTGTGAGGGTAGGGAAGCCCTGGCCCAGGTTTCCCAGAGAAATCATCACTGCCCCATCCCTGGAGGGGTTCAAGGCCAGGCTGGATGGGGTTTGGAGCCCCTGAGCCAGTGGGAGCCCATGGCAGGGATGGCACTGAATGGGCTTTGAGGTCCCTTCCAACCCAAACCATTCTATGAGTCTACAATTCTCTTCAACCCAAGGCAACCTGCAAGGCAGTCCTAAACACAAGCAAGGTTAATACAAACTTAAGATTCGATTTAAAGCTGCAAATCAAAGAACTCCAGCATCGCTTCGGGTTACCTGAGCCAAGGTTGTGGGTAACTCAGCCTTTAAAGCCAGCCTGCTCCCCACCAGAGTGAGGACACACAGCACATCTACCCCAGAGAAAGCCAAGGACAGCACTGCGCTGTTCTCCTGGTCTAAGTGACAATGACTCTCCGGAGCCATCAGGAAAAACTCTCCAAATTAGACCGCGAGATATAATTATGATGCATTTCAAAACGCAGGCTCAGCATCCCTCTCCAATCCAACTCTTCCCCCCACAGATGCGGCAAGTTCTTCCTGGAGATGACATCCCTCGTGACTCCGCTTTTTCTTTGGGCTGCCTGAATAGGGATCAGCTTACCAGGAGCCCTTTATTTCCTGAAATAATTTCCATTAATCACTCATCATACCCCATTTCAAACAGAAGCTGACAGACTGGGATGTCCAACACCGCCGCAGCATCCACCAGCTGAAACAAAGGTTGAAACCAAGGGCAGCCCAAGAGGGGAAAGGAACTAGGAGATACCTAAGTAGCAGACAAGTGAATTTCAAAATGTTTCTAAGCACTGGAACGTTTCTATATAGATACTTTAAAAAAAAAAAAGCAGTGGAGAGGAACATATGAACCACACACCCTTCACTTCTGCTTACAAAAAGAGTAAATAAAAGGAAGCACAGCAACGTGCATCGTTTTGAAGCATCGCCCTGCAGTTTTGCATTTGCAATTCCTCAAATTAACCTACTCTTCTAGCACCTTCCTGTGCCTTTCAGCAAAAGATGATGTCGGTGCTTAACTGGAAAAATGCATTTTAAGGAGTTTCTGAGTATAAAAACCCTGCAAGGTTTTGCTGACTAAGACAGAGACTGGAAAACGCATAAAGAAAAGTTTTATTTTACAAGAGCTTGAAACTCTGAAGAGTAGCGATTCCAGATGTGTTTATCCCTGCAAAAGTCAGGTGCTAGGTTTCATCAGAACTAGCGCTTTAGCAGCCAGTTTTCAGTGGTTAACTCAGGTCTTCATATTTCCTAAAAGCATGCAAACCTCTTTAAAACCCACACATTAAAGTGGAAATACAAACGGAATACTGAACACTGAATAACTGAGCATCACAGCCCAGAGAAAGCTCCAACCAGAACAGGGCATACTTCAGGGAAAAGGCTCTTAAACAGTGTTTAAAAAGGCTCTAGAAGAGAGATTTGCTCGATTTCAAGCTAGAGAGCCTCTCATGAAACATTTCATTATATATTTGAGGGAACTGAGGACAAGAAAAGTCAGAAATGTTATAAATCATAGAATGGTTTGGGTTGGAAGGGACCTCAAAGCCCATCCAGTTCCACCCCTGCCATGGGCTGGGATACCTCCCACTGAATATGGGGCTCCAAGCCCCATCCAACCTGCCCTTGAACCCCTCCAGGGATGGAGCAGTGATGATTTCTCTCAGCAACCTGGGCCAGGGCTTCCCTACCCTCGCATTTCTCCCAAAAATCTCATCTCAACCTCCCCTCTTGCAGATTAAAACCATTTCCCCTCATCCCACCCTTCCACTCCCTCATCCAGACCCCCTCCCCAGCTTTCCTGGAGGCCCTTTCAGTGCTGGAAGCTGCTCTAAGGTCTCCTTAGAGCCTTCTCTTCTCCAGGTTGAACCACCCCAACTCCCTCAGCAGAGGTGCTACCCAGCCTCTCTGGTTAATTAAGCACAGGAATATTCCTCCGTTTTCCTTCTTATAACTTCGCCATCGTGGCAAAACAACAGGAGGGGCAGGAATGGTGCTGACAAATGATTTGTTTTTATTTAGACTAACTGGCTTTCAGGCTTTGCGACACACAGAGGAATGCAGCTGCTCCACTTCGCTGTTTTCTGATTTCCCCATCTCCTTTTCAAAGCAAATAAAGGAAAAGAAAACCCAACCCCAACAATAACAACAACAACAAAGCCAGTGACAAACTCTTCACACACCACCGCACAGCGAGCCTTAAAAAAACAAAAGCAAAAAAGAAAAAAAACAGTTTTGGGTTCATTTTAATCCAGCACTGAGTTCCAGAAAGCAAGCAGAAGACTAACAGACTGAGTTTTAGAGGACAAAGGTAAGGCTAATGATAGCTTGGTTCATCTCTACCTTTGTGTAGATGAGGTTTGCCCTTAAATTATGACCTGACAATAGTAAATCTACTCTTTCCTAATCTAAATAACACCCCCACCAGCCCCAAAACATCAGGAACATCTCCAGAACACAGCTGATACAGCTGCCCATGGCCATCTATGAGGGGACCAGGCCACCATCTCCACACGCTGGAGAGGTTTGAGTCAAGGCAGGTCCCACTCCAAAGCATCCCACTAGGATGCTGCAAGAACAGTCTGCAGGGTGACAAGCAGCTCAGACAACTGTAATATATAACATATATACTATTTATATAAAAAAAAAGAATCATAGAATCACAAGGTTGGAAGAGAC